>BSBK01001544.1:305000-355000 GCA_027943335.1 Chamaecyparis obtusa | reverse complement strand
TACCGAGTTCAGTCGGTTATCGAAGGTAAAGGATTGTCGGTGTTTACCGAGTTCCCTCGGTCTCTGAAAGATTATAGAAAGTTATGGTCACCGAGCACTGTCGGCCCTTGAAGGATTTTTGCAAATAGAGTTTGCTTAATTTAGTCGACTCTTATACTAAATAATGTCGATTTGACAAACCTAAAATCATATAAATAAAAGGTCAAATGTGAAAATAAAATAAGAAATATAGCAGAAGATTTACAGAAGAAAGACAGGAAAGGTGTATGCGAATTTGTGAAGGATGTTCAGATATCCTTGAGGAGCAGCAGAGATTTATTCGATCAGAAAGGATCAGACTTATGCAGAACAAAGATCTGTAATAAGCAAGATAGTTGCATTATTATACAGGTCATTTTTTCATTGTTACCTTCTTATCATTGTAACAGTGAATTCTAAATCTCTTAACCGAGTTGGTTTAACAACCATATTGTAAATCCTCTAACAAGGTGACAATTCCATTGAATTGTTTTCAAGACCTCTTACCAGGCCACTCCTAGCAGGGTGTTTTAAATCCTCTAACAAGGTCACACCTAATAGTGTGTTTTGTAACCTTTTACCGGGTTGGCTTCTAACCGGGCATCACTTCAGAAAAGTGAAAATCAGTATCTAGATACATTGGTGGTTTTTCCCATATTGGGTTTCCACGTTAAATCTTGTGTCTCTTGTGTTCTTAATTGCTTTCTCAATCATATACATGTGCTGATGAATATCTAAAGATAATTTTGCTAATACTTTCTGCATCTTCAAAGTTACTGCAATCTATTTATCGAGTGCTAAAATAGATAACATTGTTAAGATATCCCAAGGGATCTGGAAAGAATTAATTGTGAAGTGTTTTATGGTTGACTGATTCACCCCCCCCTCTCAGTCACTTCATCCATATTCCATCAATTGGTATCAGAGCTTTTGGTGCTTGCAGGAAGGGTTTCAAGGACCTAAGCTAAAGATCAAGATGTCTTACAAGAGGGAAATTCCAAAGCTCAACAGAGATAACTTTTCAGCATGGCAAGGTCTCATGCGACTTCATCTGGCTTCCATTGGTGATTCAGGATGCAAATACATTGATGAAGAATACACAATTCCTAATGGCGCATTAACTGTTGAAGACATTGCAGATAAAAAGACTCACAACACCATGATGATAGACATTGCATCTGCTCTCAGCTATGAAGAATTTGATGATATTAAAGACTACACTACTGCATATGAAATGTGGATGGCACTGAAGAAAATATATGGTGGTGATGCAAATGTGAAAAGAGCCAAAGTAGAAAGCCTAAGAGGACAGTTTGACAAGATGAATATGAAGGAAGATGAAAACATTGCAAAATATGTTGAAAGAATCAAAACAAGTGTAAGTACAATTAGAGCTTCTGGAGGAACAATCTCAGATGAGACTGTTATAAGTAAGGTACTCAGAACATTACTCCCTATCTATGCAATAAGAGTATCAGCTATTCAAGAAAGAAGATGTGAAACAAACCACAATATAACTTTGGATGCTTTAGTTGGAAGATTGACAGCCTTTGAATTAGACAACTATGACAACTATGTTCCTAGTTCCAAAAATATTGAATCAGCATTTGAGGCCAAGGTTTCACTAAAGAAGAACAAGAAAATTAAAGAAGTTCAGTCAGAAAGTGAAGAAGTATCAGAAGAAAGTTCTGATAGTGATCTTGAAATTGTAGAAGCATTACTTGCAAAGAAGTACTCTAGAGGGAAAGGCAAGTATAAAGGTAAAACTCCTTTAATCTATTTTTCATGTGAAGAAATTGGACATATTGCAGCTAGGTGCCCAAACAAGCAAGTCAAAGAAGAGAAGAGAAGTCCTAAGTACTATGGCAAAAAGAATTTCAAATCATACAAGGATAAAGGTAAGAAAACATGTTTTATGGCTAAAGATTCTGATGATAGTGAAGAAGAAATTGTCTTTATTGCTATAAAAGATGAATCTGATGATGATGAAGATAAGATGGAACTTATTTCTCATATAAGCAAAGATGATATATGGATAATAGATAGCGGATGTTCACACCACATGACTGGTGACAAGACAAAATTTGAATATCTAGAAGATTGTGACAGTGGTAATGTAAGATTTGGAAACAATGAACCTTGTTGTATAAAAGGAAAAGGAAGAATCTCATTAACCAAAGAACTCATATGTGATAATGCTTATTGGGTTGAAGGACTAAAACATAATCTTCTAAGTGTAGCACAGCTAATCAACACTGGTTTCAAGGTTGAATTCATGAATGGTCAAGCAAGACTGCTGGATGGAAAAGGAAAACTCATTGGATTAGGCAAACAAACAAAAGGTAACTTATTTTATCTTGATCTCAGTGAATATTCATGCTTTATTGCTCAAATAGAAGAAAGTTGGCTATGGCACAAAAGGTTATGTCATGTGAATTTTGATAACATGATAAAAATAAGCAAATTCAAGAAGGTTAGAGGCATTCCTACTTTGAAGAAACCTGACACTGGTCTATGTAAGAATTGTCAGATTGGCAAAATGAGTAAAACTAGTTTCAAGAGTAAGAACTATCAGTCTAAAGAAATTTTGGAAATTGTGCATACTGATTTATGTGGACCTATTGGAATACAAAGCTATACTAGAGATAAATTCTTTATTCTTTTCGTTGATGATTATTCTAGAATGATGACTGTTATGTATTTAAGAGAAAAATCAGAAGCATTTGAAAAGTTCAAATGGTACTTAGCAAGAGTGGAAAAGGAAATAGGGAAAAGATTGAAATGCTTAAGATCAGACAGAGGTGGTGAATTCATCTCCCATGATTTTAACAACTTTTGCATTGAAAGAGGAATCAAAAGATAGGTATCAGCTCCTAGAACTCCTGAGCAGAATGGAATAGCAGAAAGAAGAAACAGATCTATTATGGATTGTGCAAGGACTCTAATGTTAGAAAAGAACATTGCTATAAAGTACTGGAAGGAAGCTATCAGCACTGCAGTTCATACCTTGAACCGAGTACAACTGAAGAAAGACACATTCAAAACTCCTTATGAATTATGGTATGGCTATAAACCCAATGTAAGTTACATGAAAATATTTGGTAGCAAGTGTTATATCTTAAAAGAATCCAGAAGAAATAAATTTGATGTGAAAAGTGATGAAGGAATATTCCTAGGATATTCTAGCAAAAGCAAGGCATACAAATGTCTGAACTTATCTACTCACAAAGTCATAGAAAGTATACATGTAAAATTTGATGAGTTTGCAGAAAAGACTGAGGAAGAAAGCAAAAGGGAACCTGAGAACTACAGAAGATTCATTTACATTGAACCTGAAACATTGGCAGACACAACTCTCAGTAAGGAAACTATATCTACCGAGCTGAGCACAGCTACCGAGTCACAAACCGAGTCAGAGGAAGAAGTTCAAACCGAGTCACAGGAAGAAATTCAGACCGAGTCTCAGCCTAAAGTTACCGAGCAAATATCTACCAAGCCCGAGCAACTTGAAAAAGAGATCCTAGAAGACAACAGCATGAATCATTCAAAAGGCAAGGAACCTATACTAGCCAAATATGTCAAAAGACATCATACACCAGATCAAATCATTGGAAACAAATCAGATGGTACTATGACAAGAAGGAAGCTAAAAGGTACATGTCTGCTTACTGACTTTGAACCTAGAAATATCAAAGATGCATTGGAAAATGAAAGTTGGATTGAAGCAATGAATGAAGAATTAGAACAAATACAAAAGAACAAAACTTGGACTCTTGTACCTAGACCTAAAGATAAGAATGTAATTGGAACAAAATGGGTATTCAGGAATAAGCTGAATGAAGATGGTCAAGTATCTAGAAACAAAGCTAGACTGGTATGTAAAGGTTATTCTCAAGAAGAAGGTATAGATTATGGAGAAACTTTCGCTCCTGTTGCAAGATTAGAAGGTGTAAGAACTCTACTTGCTTATGCAGGACACAAAGGATTTAAGGTATATCAGATGGATATAAAATCTGCATTTCTCAATGGAATTCTTGATGAAGAAGTCTACATTGAACAACCTGAAGGTTTTGTTGATCCAGATAAAAGGGACATGGTCTGCAGGTTACACAAAGCATTGTATGGTTTAAAACAAGCTCCTAGAGCATGGTATGAAAGACTCCATAACTATTTGATTCAGATTAATTTCAAAAGAGCTAATGATAACAGTAATCTGTATATTAAAGAAGGACCTGATGACAAAATTGTATTGGCAGAAATATTTGTGGATGATACTATATTTACAGGGAATGAGGATCAGTGCAAAGAATTTTCAGAGCAAATGAACAAAGAATTTGAAATGTCTATGTTTGGTTTAATAAAATTCTTTGTTGGTCTTCAAATTCAGCAAAGCAAGAATGGTATATACATTACTCAATCCAAATACATTAAGGAAATACTTAAGAAGTTTCATATGGAAGATTCAAAACCAGTTGGTACACCCATGTGTACTGGACTGAAACTTACCAAAAATGATGATTCAAAAGAAGTTGATCAGACCCTATACCGATCTATGATTGGAAAATTGTAGTATGTAGTACATACAAGACCTGATATTGCCTTAGCAGTCGGTATAGTAGCTAGATTCTCAGCAAAACCTAGGGAAAATCACATGATGGCAATCAAAAGAATCTTAAGATACTTAAGAGGAACTGAAGAATATGGTTTGTGGTATAAATTTGGAGGCAATCTATACTTAAAAGTGTTTACTGATGCTGATTGGGCAGGAAACATTGATGACAGAAAAAGCACAAGTGGTGCAACATTTTTTCTTGGAAAAAGACTGGTATCCTGGACTAGTAAAAAGAAGAATTGCACATCTCAATCCACAGCTGAAGCATAATATGTTGCTGCTGCAATAAACTGTTCAAATATTATTTGGTTTAAATAGCTATTAGAAGGTATGAAGGTTGAAATCAATGAACCAGTTGTTATATTTTGTGACAATACCAGTGCAATAAACATCTCTAAGAATCCAGTGATGCATTCCAAAACCAAGCACATTGCTATTAAATATCACTTTGTCAGAGAATTGGTGCAGGACAAGGAAATCAGATTAGAATATATTCATACAAAAGAACAGATTGCAGACATTTTCACCAAACCATTACCTAAGGATGCATTTGTGTATCTAAGAGGTAAGTTAGGGGTCATTCCCCTATCCGAGGCTCACTAAATATAGTTTTAGTGATGCATCAACCAGAACATGATTGAAAATCAACCAGTTGATGTAGCATATTTAAGGAATCATTGCATATGAATCAGTACTTGAGGTGCATTAATTTTCACCGGTAATATGTGAATTGTCTTTGGCATGTGTTGTCAAAGAGGGAGTGTTTGCTATGTCTTTACTATTACTTCAAGAAATTTTCAATAGTCAGAAGGAAGAATTTTTAGGATACAGGAAGTTTGCTGACAGAGGGAGATTTGAATCTGAACCGAGCTAACTCTTTCAAATTTCTTATGATATGACATATTGTGTTGCCATCAATGCCAAAGAGGGAGATTGTTGGAAACAATTGTCTGAAGGAAATTGCTACTCAATTATGTATTGTCTTTGATGTCACACAATGTCATAGTTCGCAGCAATCAGTTCCTACCGAGCTCAGTCGGTCTGCCAGACAGGAATATTAGTGCTTACCGAGTCCACTCGGTTATCAAAGAAAAGCAATGTCTACCGAGTTCACTCGGTTACCAAAGGAAATTTAGTATTTACCGAGTTCAGTCTGTCATCGAAGAAAAGTTAGTGTTTACTGAGTTCATTTGGTCATCGAAGAAAAGTTAGTGTTTACCGAGTTCAGTCGGTTATCGAAGGTAAAGGATTGTCGGTGTTTACCGAGTTCCCTCGGTCTCCGAAAGATTATAGAAAGTTATGGTCACCGAGCACTGTCGGCCCTTGAAGGATTTTTGCAAATAGAGTTTGCTTAATTCAGCCGACTGTTATACTAAATAATGTCGATTTGACAAATCTAAAATCATATAAATAAAAGGTCAAATGTGAAAAGAAAATAAGAAATATAGCAGAAGATTTACAGAAGAAAGACAGGAAAGGTGTATGTGAATTTGTGAAGGATGTTCAGATATCCTTGAGGAGCAGCAGAGATTTATTCGATCAGAAAGGATCAGACTTATGCAGAACAGAGATCTATAATCAGCAAGACAGTTGCATTATTATACAGGTCATTTTTTCATTGTTACCTTCTTATCATTGTAACAGTGAATTCTAAATCTCTTAACCGAGTTGGTTTAACAACCATATTGTAAATCCTCTAACAAGGTGACAATTCCATTGAATTATTTTCAAGACCTCTTACTAGGCCACTCCTAGCAGGGTGTTTTAAATCCTCTAACAAGGTCACACCTAACAGTGTGTTTTGTAACCTTTTACCGGGTTGGCTTCTAACTGGGCATCACTTCAGAAAAGTGAAAATCAGTATCTAGATACATTGGTGGTTTTTCCCATATTGGGTTTCCACGTTAAATCTTGTGTCTCTTGTGTTCTTAATTGCTTTCTCAATCATATACATGTGCTGATGAATATCTAAAGATAATTTTGCTAATACTTTCTACATCTTCAAAGTTACTGCAATCTATTTACCGAGTGCTAAAACAGATAACATTGTTAAGATATCCCAAGGGATCTGGAAAGAATTAATTGTGAAGTGTTTTATGGTTGACTAATTCACCCCCCCCCCCTCTCAGTCACTTCATCCATATTCCATCAAATTCAAGGGAATATTGGGTTCACATGCATTACTTTACTTTTAGTACCTCTACATCCTTCAATATTTTATATATTTTCTGAAAAATTACAAGGAGACATAAGGTGATAGCTCTTTCCTTCCTCCCATACTTGCAGTTTCATGACCAACACCTTGAAATTTCTTAGAAGTGTGAGGGAGTGCATGAATCATATTCTCCTCAGTCTCTTGGCACCCCACATCCTACAACACTTTTCTTAAACATATCCAACCCTGAGAGTGAATTTAGTTAAGCAATATCCTTCATTTATTTTAAGATCCCAAAATCCCAAGACCTTTGTTTTAACTTATCCTTTGAAAACAAGGGATGATAATATACCTTTTTCATCCAATACCCTTCATAAATGGGGTCCTCATAGTTGATTACCTCTATTGATCACTTGTTACAAGATGATGTAAGGTACAAATTTCAATACTTTTTGTCTTTCTCCCACTCTCCTACACATATCAATACTATAAAATACAAAATATTAAGGGAATGAGGGGTTGTATTTTTGGTTACATAAGATGCCACCCCATGGTCCTTTGCCTAGTAGACCTACATTCAAAGTTTCACCTCTTGGGAACATGAGGGACAAACCACTTGATGACTAGAATTTTTCTCATGATTTATTACTCACTTGAACATAAGGGTTTGGGGGGTCATGGCTAGGATATATTTTAAAAGAAATCACATATGACTTAGGAGAATAAAGATGACTAGTTGAGAAAAAACTCACATTGCAAGGGGCTGGTAAATAAATGTTTGATTAAGACATGAGTTATGACTTAAAAGGATTGTGACTAGTAACATCATGTCAAGACTAGAACATAACAAAGGATGTAGAGAAACCAATAGAAAATAACACTAGAAAAATTTTAAGATCACATAGTGAAACAAAGGGACATAATGTTTAATATAAATATTATTGACATAATGAGGATAGTTGTAGGAATTTATTGGTCTTATAATATAATTTTTAAGAGAATAAATGGCTATTGTAATGGATTTTTTGCCTTAGAGCTTATCAAATTAATAAAATTAGGTAAATTTTTTACAGGTTCCATTAATGCCCCTAAGATGCCACCATGTCTAGGGGATGCCAATGCATCCAGAGAATGCCAATATGAAAACATCCCTAAGAAAAATGCACATGTCTTGAATGCGAGTGAAAAATAGGTATGCTTGCACTACCTAGGTTTTTCAAAATAATATTGAATGTGTAAAATAAGGATTTTTTTTCACCTACTTCATTGAAGGGCTCATAGATCTATAGGAAGGCGTACAAATCCTTGATTTCTGTTGATTGGAAATCTCATCTAAAAGGAAATTTTTCTATAAAATTTTAACAATAATCATCATAGTGAATATCAAATGTGGCTCTATTGGGGCCAACTATTCATGCCTATAGTTAAATGTTTTCCAATTTTTTATTTTTTTGTAGCAACCTTGAGTCACCTACCTTCCTATTTTTACCTTGCAATTTGGGAGAAAAAAATTTGAGGGGGCATATACTCACACTTTTACCAAATTTTTCTCCTAACTCACAAATTCCTTTCTTAAGCATTCTTCTTTCCATAGCAGTTTCTTCCATTTTTGGAACTAATAAGTACTTAATTTTGTAACACCCAAATTTCCAATGAGCTTATTTAGTTGTTAATTAAGCTTGAACATAAGGGGAATTATTTTCATTTGTATAGCTAACCTCCATGACCTCTACAATATCTTTTTTTGGGGTGACTAATGCACACATTATACTTGCTGTCATATATTTTTAGCCAATTTGGTGTAGCCAATGCATATAAGTGATCAATGTACTAATGTTGGGAAAAATCACAATGATTTTTTTTTCACCCTATGCCAATTTTACACTTACACATGACACTTGGTGCAATTATGAAAAACTCTATTATTAAGATTTCATGATTGTGACTATATAGGTGGTAATAATGAAGTATTATTAGCCCATGGTTTGATGTCTAGGATATTTCTAGGTGGGAGCATGATGCATGGATATTTGTGTGGCACAATAATATCTTGATAAAATTGTTAGGAATAACAGTCCACAATACAACTGAGAGCGGGGGAGGGGGTGAATTAGTTGCATGATAGATTATTAAACTTTAAACTTTGAATACCAACAATATCAAATCCAATGAACAAAATGAATGCCAACACAACAATACAATATTTTGGTGTCGAGGAAACCTTGTTAAAGGTAAAAAAACTTGGTGGGAACTAGCACCCACAAATAATGTACTGAGAGTATAGTATTCTTGTTAGAAGATCTAGCCCTATTAGGAGCTTATTGAAACATTACAATACACATTCCTTGTTAGAGGATAGACCCTGTTAGGAGTCAAGAAAGAAGGGTGGGCTTACTACCCAAAGAAGGTTAAATCCACCTTCAAAATTCACTATGCGTAACACAAGTGTATATGAAGAAATACACAATCTTTTGAACTATCTGACAACAACAATATTTTATTGATCAGTTCCAATGAAGTACACCAGTAATTCTTTGCTCTACATCTAGTATACACAAGATCACAACTTTCACAATATCCTTTTTATCACATACATTCTCACCATATATTTTCCAAAGAAAAGATCTTACATATATACCCTATTACATTTTACATGATCAGGTCGGTTGATTAGGCTTTCCTAATATATAAAAAATTACATAAACCCTTTCTAAGATACACACGGTATCTAAAAAAAGTATACAATGATTATATTATAACAATTAAGGACCAACATCCTTAATTTGTATTCGCCAAACAAAATGCACTCTACATCTCTGAAGTCTTCTAAATAAATAATCTCCAAAATACACACCACATTTGATGTCATCAAGCATTTCGTACCTTGTGCTAACCAACGAATATTATTTAGTACCTTGTTTTTCATCCCTTAAGCTCGCATACACTGAATCCATACCTTCTGTAAGATATTCCAGAAATATAGAGACTAATTCTGTCAACTTCCACTATCACAGTCCAGTAACCAGTCTCAACCAAAAAATCTGTAACTCATCCAATATGAAACATTACATGATGCGATCTTGGATATAAGATCACAATAGTTTCCCATAATCTCACCTGACTTTGCAAATTCTGAAACATTCGTATAGTGTCCATACACTATAGTAACTAGCCAGTTCTCTTTACATAAACATATGTTGACATCAGTGACAAAACACTAATGACAACAACAATAGCTCCAACATCACTCAACATAGTGATTAAACATATTAAATGTATCAACCATTTCCTCAATGCATTAGCAATATCCAACAATCTCCCCCTTTGGAATTGATGTCAACATATGACACTACTACATTTGGGGCCAAATTTTGACAGAAACTTCCGATGGATAATTTTTTTTGAATTTGGTGTTTTTTTTTTGTAATAGGCCTCAATGGTGTCAGTATTTTGATGGGTTTTAAATAGACCATCGGAATTATGACAGTTTCGGGGTATAGATGAAAAAAAAAGTGAAACACCCAAATCATTTTTATTTCGATTGCTGAGAAAAGGAGTAGGAGAAAAGGAGTGGGTGAAAGCTGAGCGTGAGAGAAGGTATGTGATTTCTTCATCTTTGATTAATATCTTTGACGGGCAACATCTTTTGAGCCTCTAACATCATATTCGACCACAAATTTCAAATACATTGCATTTTATTTGATCATGAATGGTCTCTGAAATGACCGCATTCTACTGGTGTCATGCCCTAGTCCATGCTTTATCTCTATTATCTGATGTTATTGGTGCTTGTGCTCAAGACTATCGATTCATTGTTTTGAAATGTTTGAATTCACATTTGTTGATATTACTGGCAAGTTTAATGATGCCATTTTATATTTCTTATATGCTCACTGAAATGACCGCATTCTAATGGTGTCATGCCCCAGCCCATGATTTAACTCCATTATTTGATGTTATTGTTTCTTGTGCATATGTTAAAATGTTGAAATTTAACTTCATTATCAAGGATATCAATTTTTTTGAAATGTTGACTGTGGTTATCAAATGTACAACTCATGAGCCTCTAGCTAGGTGCCATTTGTATTGATAGCTTAGGGAATCAAATGTATTTGTATCATTGATATTTGAGACTTTGTTAAAAGGAAATAGGACAAAGAAAAATTTTGATTTATTTTCTCTATTTTGATCCCTAAGTGGCTTACAACCCTAGACAAGTATATGCAGAGTTACAGATGCAATTGCAGGATACATAGCAGCCGATAATTTAAAATAAATCCATGCATCAAATTTGAATAGAAATTAATACAAAGAAATAGGGTCCTCCAATGGCCCAATCATTCGGACCTTGACTGTCCCCTCAACCAGTGACCCTTCAAAACTAGGTTATCATGCAATCAGTAAGTGATCCTTCATTCTCCTAGTCTGCCCTGCATCCAAACATATTGGAAATACATAATACAATGATAAAAAATCTTTCAAAATCCCCCTTCCCTCAAGGAACACTATCAACCATCCCTTCCACGTAGCATTTCACTGTTGTATGAGTGGATTGTGTAGGAATAGTTAACATAAAGGAGAAAACTACTAAACACATCTTGGAAACCATTGAATTCAATAATAAATGAAACCTAACACCAACACTATTCCTTCCATTCACTTGTACCAAGAATAAAGCATTTAATCCATTCAACATTATATATAATCATTAGATAGTTACATTTCCTGAGTGTGTAAAGGAATAGTCTGTTAGCACAAGTAAAATTTTTCCATGGTTTCATCTTGTTTTTGTGCCTCTGCAGTCTTTTTTCTCCTGTTCCCTGGCTAAACCCTAGGCAAAATTTCATAAATCTAGCCATTTGTTTTAAAAACCCTAGTGTGCCATGTTTTAATTCTATTTTCATGTTACTTTTCGGGCCACTTAAAAATCCTGAAACCCACGTGTTTAAATCTTTCCTAAGTTTCCACCCCCGGTGGCCTTTAATTTTTCCTATAGTCCTCAACGCTTAATTTTTCCCTAAAGCCTAAGTCCTGTGCTTTAATTTATCCTAATGTTTTTGGCCTTCATTCTTTCTTCGGCCCAACTTTGACACCATCTAAATCTAACGGTGGGTGTATGTTCTCATGAAATTTGTTAGAGGCTTGTGATCATGCGCCAGCCACTGATTCTACTTTATGATGTATCCTTTCATTGCAGTAGGTCCACATGCCATGTAAGCATAGTTGGCATTCTTTAATTGGTCCGTGTGACTGTGAGATGGACGTTCTGTCAGGCAAGCCCAGTATCTCAGTGTGAAGATTCAAGATCTACGGTGGGCACATGATCTCAAGGAATCTTTGGAGCTTTTGAGATTATACGTCAGCCATCCAATCTTCCATGTGTTAAAGGCTGACGCCAGTGGGTCCAATGTGCCACATGGTGCTAACTTGCTTTTCCTTGATTGGTTGAGGCATTGATGATTCAGAGGGTTGTCAGTGGGACCTGGTTGCTGATGTGTTTTGAGGGCCCTGACATCCGTAGAGGATCTACGATTGGCATAAGTTCTCATGGGTTTTGTCAAAGCCATGAGATCTTGCACCAGCCGTTGATTTTTCTTTTTCTCAGGTGCTAACAAGGGTGGGTCATGTTTGTTAGAGGAAGTTGACGTGGGCATTTTTCATTAGTGTTGACTGCTGGCATGGACATGGACTTTTCAAGGTTTCATGACTGTTGTAAAGATTAACGTAAGCCGCTCAATCTGCCGAGAAATAAAGGGATCTATGGTAACATTTTAAACCAGAGCTTGTATCCATTGTTTTTCAAATTCAAATTGTTTCTATTTTTCAAATTCAAATTGTATTACAGGACCATTTTTTATCATTCCAACTTGGTTGTGGGTGAGATTTTATGAGGAGGGTCCTGGTGGTTGTTCCAACATGAATTTTTGTGTCCTTCGGCTGGTACAGGGTCAGATCTGTTGTAGAATTTGATGATTACTCTTGATCTTACTAGCTTTGTGCTTGGAGCTTGTCTTGTCTGGCTTTCATTCTTTTTGTTGAGTTAGGTAATTTTGAAATTGTTGCTTTGAATGATCATCAGTGCTTGTTGCAACCCTTGAGATAAAAGGATTTTTCATGATCATTCAAAGGCATTGGGAGTTAGGTGTTCAAATTTTTTTTTCTTGGTGAGCCCTATTCTCAGTCAAGGGTTGTAATAGTTTTTGATTCAGTGTTTGTTGATAAAAGAAGAAAGTTGCAGGTTTAAGTTGTTGTTTGCAAGCAGGGTGTCTTGCGATTCATTGTATCATAGAAGGAATTCATCATACTTAATACAAATATCTAGTTCTTATCTCTCCTTTGTGTCAAGTCAAGTAAGCTTTGAGTTTTCTAGCTCATTACATAGTGTTTTTATGTATGTATCTTTATTCTTGAGTTCTGATCTAGGATTAGATTAAACTATGCTCTAGATGGGATATGGGTTTGCCCTTGTCTATGTAAGGATGTTTTGTAAGCAGTAAAGATTAGGATAAATGTATTTATGGCTATGAATTCTCAGATATTTTCAAATTTGTGTATCTTTGTGTCTAAGGAATCTTGCCCAATGGATGAGGCACTGGCCTAAATGAGTATCTCTCTTGTTAACATACACTAATTGAAGTTATTGCATTCCAAATATTGAAATCAATAACCTTTCTTAGTTTTAGGTCTTTGGTTGTATGGTTGTGTCACCCAATAGTAATGGAGAGTCAATGAATGTGAGGTTAGCATTTAGTACTTTCTTACTATCAATTTGTTGTTTAGACCTAGTCTTTGGTGTGTGAAGTATAGTTTTTACTGGGTTAGGTGCACCCGCCTTGGTTTTGTAGAGCCAGAAGTGAAGAGGGCAGTCTTGTCCCTATAGTTGGTCTAGTTACCCTAAGATCCTTATACATTTTGGAACTAACCAATCCTAAAATCAACCTGAGGGTATATTGGTAGCCTAAGAGCATAAGCATCCATTTTGAACACCAACAAGATGGTGACTCTGCTGGGGATATGTTACACAAGTCTATAGTAACCTGTAGGTCATCATTGGAAAAAATAGGGTTATTCTTGTCCCTTGTCTTGTCTAGCTCATTTGGATATTTGTTAAGTGAGGAAGTTGTATTTTAAGATTCCCTATATTCTTGGGTGGCGACTCAAACATCTTTGCAGCAGTGTTGGTGAATAGACTATTTATAAAATGAGTTATAGAGGTACTAGGTCTCAGAGAAAGGAGCACCCTGAAGATGGAATGGAGGAAGGTATTCCAAGCACTTCCAAGCCTAGTCAGACAAGGGGAGGAAAGAAGAAAAAAAATGTCTCTCATACTTGGAAAAGTAAGAAGGATACAAGACAAGAAACTCAAACCAAGCCTGGTCAAGAAGAAAATATTTCAGAATATGAAGAGGCTATTGATTTGGGATTGAACCAGTATGAGGATGAATTTCAAGTGGGAGATGATAAATCTGAGACTACTCTTCTGGAATCAGAAGAAATATTTGAAGAGCTCTATGAGTTGGAAAAAAGAGTCCAAGAACAAGTTTCTATCAGGCAACAAAGAGAAAAAGATAAAGAAGATAGAGTAAGACAAGCCATGATAAGGGCTGATCAGCTAAAGAGGTAGTTGTTAGATTTGGAGGCAATCAATTTTGTCCCAGAGCCTGCAAGAGTAGAGGAATAGACTATTGTGCAGAGAACACATGAGATAACTAGGCCTAGAGATAAGGGCAAATAGAAAACTGTTGGAGTTCAAATCAATGAACAGGTTCATGTGGAAAACCCATTAGAGCAAGGGTTGAGATTAGATGCAGACCTTGAGAAGGCTAGGAAGGAAAAGGAAATATTAGATAAAGAATTAGAGAAGGCAGAATTGGAGGCCACTGCTACATAAATAAGGAAGAAGATTGATTTTCTCAAGCATACCTCAGGACCTTCAAATGTTGCTGCTTCCTTTTTGGGACAAGGTGGAAATCATGGTAACCTTACAACTTAGACAAATGACATTCTAGGTGCTACTAAGATTCGCACTGGTTCAAACACAAGGACATCTACATCTCAAGGAATGGACCCACCTCAAGGAGTTCCTATTCATGAAAGGTACTAACAACTTATCTTTTTTGGTATTCCTAGTTATCCTAATGTAATTCCTGATGAAATTAGAAAGAAACTCCCAAAGTTTGCTAGGAACAATGTCATCACATGTGAGGAACATCTAAATTTTTTTATGGATGTAATAGATGATTATAATGTTGAGCCTGATGATGTTTTAATGAAGTTATTTGTACAATCTCTGACTGAGGATGCTAGGGATTGGTTTAGAGGATTGTCCCATGCTAGTATAGGATCTTGGAATGAATTTAAGAATTGTTTCAAGGAGCATTATGGAGATAAAACAAATGAGGGTTTTATTTTGAATGAATTCAATAACATAAAGAAAAATTAGAATGAAGAATTCCTTGAATTTAATATAAGATTCCAAAAGGCTATCCATAGGCTCCTACAAGTTATCAGATTAGATGATAGAGTGTGTCTTGTGACATACTTAAATGCTTTTGATGCAAAGATGGGTTATCTTTTAAGGGATAAGAACCCTAGAAATCTCAGGGAGGCTTACAAGTTGGCTATCAACATAGAAAGTAATAGAAGAATATTAGGAAAATTAGGGAGAAGAGATGATTATAGGCCTCAAGTGCAAAATAAGAAAGAGATGGGAAGGTCTGCTAATTTTAAGCCAAAGGAGGAGGATAATCTAAAGAAGATTCTAAGTGCTTTAGAGGATCTAAAGCCTAATGAAAAAAGAAACAATAGGGTTGCAACAAATGACCGGCCTGCTTCAAGTAGTTTTAGCAGGCAACCAAGAATGCAAAATTACCCATACAATACTTAGTGGAAGGATGGCAAGCCCATTTTTATAGTTAAAAGGGATAGGCCTGATGATAGGATTCCTGATCCTTTGAAAAGAAATTTAGTTAACATGAATGATGATCTCCCTTGGTGTACTGCTTGTCAATCTCCTCATAGTCCAGAACATTGTGTTATTGTTCTAAATTTATCTAAGAACCAAGAACGAGATGAGCAATATGATCAGAGTGGTTGTGCAATGAATTCTTCATATGCATGGGATGATGTTGACTCTACTAATGATGAGGAAGAAGAATTTGATGATGTTGGATGTGGTGCAATGAAGTGTGAGGAACATATTTCCTTAAGGAGACCCTCTGATGAGGAAATTGCTCAAATCACTACAGACATGGTCACTCAAGCCAGGAGTAGTTACAATTTGAGAAATAGGACAATTGGAAGCACAAATGGTAAGCCAAGTAGCATGTTTATCAAGAAATCAGAAAAGAGTACACAACAACATGAGGAAAAGGAGAAAGATGCTGGTGTTGTCAGTAAGGTTAAAGTAAAAAAGAAGATGGGACCTACTGCAATACCTCAAGGTAAAGAAAAGACACCAGAGATAGTTGTTCCTATACCTCAGAAGGAAGATGAGTTTCTACAAAAAGGTGAATCTGACTTGACTATCCAAAAAGAGGATAAAGATGTCACTGAGATTAAGGAGGACATGGGAAACCATACATATGTTCCCATTGATATGACTAAATTGCTTTCACAAATAACTGTCAAGGTTCCATTGTTAGAAATGATGAGAATAGAAGAGCATAAGGTGAAAGCTCTGGATTGGGTAAATGGTGCCTCTTCTATAAAGGTCCAATAAATGAATAGAGGTGACAAGCATGTAGCTTCTTTAGATGACACACTTGATAGTAAGAATGAAGAAATTGTCTCTAAGATCCCTTAGATATTTTTGAATGAAAATGTTGTAAATGCTGCATTAGGGACAGTTGATCCTTTTTTCTTGTCCCTTATGATAAATGGAAAATTGTTGAAAAATTGCATGATTGATTCTAGAGCATCAAACACTGTCATGCCTGTAGAGATCATGAAGTCATTGGGACTAAAGGTTGATACACCTCATGGGAGATGCCAAGCTATGGACTCAAGAGAAGTGCCAGTTATTGGTACCATTAAGGCTTTGCCTTATAAATTAGCAGCATTTCCTGACAAACAACTAACTATGAGTGTTCTTGTAGTTGACATTCCTCCTCAGTATGGAATGCTATTATCTAGAAAATGGAGTGTTTCTATTGGAGGAAGTATTCAATGTGACTTGTCTTTTGCTACTTTTAGCATTGAAGGAGAAAGTGTAAAATTTTCAAGGGAAACTAGAACCCCACATATGATTGAGGAGGATGAAGAGGACAATATGAATTGCTTTGTTGACACTGATATTGGTTCTTTCCAAGTTCAGGAGAGAGAAGTGCAAGAAAAGGTCAAGCCTGTCCTTCTGGCTGATGATGAAAATAACATGGTAGAAGATAATGTCTTATGGACCCTGTATTTTGATGGAGCAAGTTCAAAGGAAGGTGCTGGAGAAGGAGTGCTATTGATATCCCCAAGTGGTAAGACTTTCAAGTTTTCTTTCACTCTCTTGTTCCTTTACACAAATAATGTTGCTGAATATGAGGCCCTACTGATTGGTTTGAGACAAGCATCAAAACATGGAATCAAACATCTTAGGGTGATTGGTGATTCTGAGTTAATAGTTTCTTAGATTAGATCAAAGTATGCATCTAAGAATCAAAGGTTGAAACAATATAGAAATGCTATTTGGGATGAAATTGAAGGTTTTAGTGCCTTTGGTATTGATTGGGTGGATAGAAGAAAAAATAGGATGGCCAACTTACTGGAAAACATAGCTTTGAGACTAGAGGATATTACCTTTGCAGGGATATCCAGGATTGAGTGTAAGTCTAGGCCTTCTATCCCAGACAATGTTGAGAATTGGAAGGTATTTTCTGATGATCAGGATATATTAAGGTTTTTGCAGTGTGATTCTCATTTTGATGGTCAGGAGATGGATTTCAGCACTTATGTTGACATCAAAAATGGAAAAGAGAATGTTCTTGGGAAGGAAGTTTTGCAATTGAAATCAAATAGGATGCCAAGGGGATTGGTTGCTCTTGAGAGGGCATTTGATGATAAAGAAAGGACTTGTTTTCCTAAATTTTTTGATAAGATAAATGATTTGGAGGAAATAAATTTAGGAACAAGTCAAGTACCCAAAAATGTTTACATAAGTAAATGTTTGTCCCAAAGAACTAGGAACAATTTGATTGATCTTCTCAAAAGATTTAGACATGTCTTTGCATGGTCTTATGATGATTTGAAAGCCTATAGAGAGGATCTATTCCAGCATGAAATACCATAGAAAGAAGGAACCAAACCTTTTAGGCAAAATTTAAGGCCTGTGAATCCTACCTTGGCACCAAAAATGCAAGATGAACTCAAAAGGATGATGGATGCTAGCATCATCAAGCCTATCAGACATTCTACTTGGGTGTCAAACTTTGTCCCAGTCAGAAAAAAGAATGGTGACATTAGGTTATGTGTTGATTTTAGGAATTTGAATGTCAATTCTTTGAAGGACAATTATGGTTTACCTAATATGGAGAATATGTTGCAGAAAGTTACTGGATCAAAGTTAATGTCTATGATGGATGGTTTCCCTGGATATAATCAGGTCATGGTCAAGGAGTCAAAATAGATCAAGACTGCATTCACTACCTCTTGGGGAACATATGTTTATGTTAGAATGCCTTTTGGTCTGACAAATGCAGTAGCTACCTTTCAGAGAGCTATGGATGTGGCCTTTGCAGACTTCATAAACAAATTTCTAGTGGTATATCAAGATGACCTCACAACATATTCAGATAAGGAAAGTCAGCATTGTGAACATCTTGAGAAGATTTTTATTAGGGCTTTGGAGTATGGGATTTCTTTGAATCCAAAGAAGTGTTCTTTTGGTGTTGTGGAAGGCAAGCTCTTGGGACATTTTGTGTCCAAGGATGGAGTGAGAATTGACCCTGAAAGGGTTATGGCTATAGATAAGATTTCACCACCTAGAAATGTTAAAGGAATATAGTCCTTCTTTGGGCAGGTAAACTTTCTAAGGAGATTTGTTACAAATTTTGTAGAAATCAGTATCCCTATCTCTAGAATGTTGAAAAAAGAAGCAAAGATTGAATGGAATGAAGAAGCAAATGAATCTTTCAGAAATATCAAAAAGGCAATCAAAGATGCTCCTATTTTGAGGACACCTAATTATGGTAAGCCCATGCAGATATTTTCTTTTGCTTCTTGTCATATGGTTGTAGCAATTTTATTGCAGAAGAATTCAGATGGATATAAACAACTTATATCATTTTTTAGTAAATCCCTACAAGCAGTAGAATTGAAATATGATATTACTAAGAAATAGGCTTATGCCTTAGTCAAAGCAGTCAAGGCTTTTAGATGTTATCTTATAGGAGCCAAGGTGGTTGCTTATGTTCCTAGTGTTGCAGTTAAGGACATATTGGTGCAACAAGAAGTTTCAGGGAAAAGATGTAGATGGATCAATAGGATCCAAGAATTTAATATTGATATCTAGATTACAAAGTTGGTAAGAGGCTTAGGTCTTGCAAAATTAATGGCACAAAGCAATTTAATTGCAAATCATGTGAATATGTTAGAAGAAGAACAAAGGCCATATATTTGTGATATGGATTATTGTGACTGGTACAAAGATGTTATTGGTTACTTGTAGAAATTCATCTTTCCCCCTGAGATGGATGAAAATAAAAGGAGAACTATCAAGTTGCAATCAGAAAGGTATGCCATTATACATGGTAAGTTGTGGTGGAGAAGCAATGAAGGAGTATTGGTAAAGTGCATAGACCATGAGAGGTTTGAATCTCTATTAAAAGAAATGCACCAAGGTGTATGTGGAGGACACTATATGGCAAAGACCATAGCTCACAAGATCCTTAGGTCTAGATTTTGGTGGCCTATAGTTTTTAAAGATACACATCAATTTGTAAGAAGGTATGATGCATGTCAAAGATTTGCTGGAAAGTTGAAATTTAATGGAAATTTGCCACTCAGGCCTGTTGCAGTTCAAGCTCTTTTCCAGAAGTGGGGTATAGAATTCATTGGAGAAATTACAAACAAATCTAGTGGTGGACATTCTTACATACTGGTGGCAATAGACTATTTTACCAAGTGGGTTGAAGCTATCCCCACTAGAAAGGCTACTAGCAAAGTGGTAGTAGATTTTATGATGCAGAACATCCTTACCAGGTTTGGTTGCCTAGAGGTTATTGTGGTTGATAATGCAATGTGTTTTAGATCATAGGAATTTAGTGATTTTTGTCAGCAATACGGGATACACATTTCATTCTCTTCCCCATATCATCCACACGGAAATGGCCAGGCTGAGTCCAGTAATAAAAGTCTAATCAAGATTCTCAAGAGAGTGTTGGACAAGAATAAGAAAGCCTGGGACTCAAAGTTATGGTGGGCACTATGGGCTGACAGGGTAAATATTAAGAAGGCCATAGGTTGTGGTCCATTTGATTTGGTATATGGAATAAGTGCTAGATTGCCTCAAAATAATCTATTGCAGATGTATAAGTTTATCCAAGCATATGATGAGGACCTGAATGATGAGATGAGAGTAAGAATGGATGAGCTGATCCAATTGGAAGAGGTAAGGAGAGATGCACATGAAAGAAATGAGGCATTGCAGAGACACTGTAAGAATTTGTTTGATAGGAGGGCTACTCAAAGGAGTTTTGAAGTTGATGACCTTGTCTTGATGTGGAATGCAAGATTAGAAGATAAGGGGAAGCATGGAAAGTTTGATCCAATTTGGTTGGGCCCTTATCTTATTGAGAGCAAATGGGGGACAGATTCATATGTCCTGAAGGATTTAACTGGTGGTACTTTGGAATTTCCTATTCATGGATAATTCCTAAAGTTTTACTTCTCCTAAGGTATCTTTTCCATAAGTAGTAGTTTAGGTTTTCCCATGTATAGTCGTCTATTTCTTCTTTTTGGCTCAAAATTTTAGTTTGGTCTGCTCTTCCAGGAGATTCTAGCTTGCTCGTTGTATCTGTAGGAGATACACATCCCCAAGTATGAGCCACTATTAGCACAAGTAAAATTTTTCCATGGTATCATCCTATTTTTGTGCCTCTGTAGTCTTTTTCTCTTGTTCCCTAGCTAAACCCTAGGCAAAATTTCATAAATCTAGTCATTTGCTTGAAAAACCCTAGTGCACCCTGTTTTAATTCTATTTTCATGTTACTTTTTGGGCCACTTAAAAATCTTGAAACACACATGTTTAAATCTTTCCTAAGTTTCCACCCTCGATGGCCTTTCATTTTTCCTATAGTCCTCAGCACTTAATTTTTCCCTAAAGCCTAAGTCCCGCACTTTAATTTTTCCTAATGTTTTCAACCTTCATTCCTTCTTGGGCCCAACTCTGACACCATCTAAATCTAACGGTGGGCATATGTTCTCATGAAATTTATCAGAGGCTTGTGATCATGTGCTAGCCACTAATTCTACTTTATGATATATCCTTTCATTGTAGCGGGTCCATGTGCCATGTAAGCATAGTTGGAATTCTTTAATTGGTCTATGTGACCGTGAGCTAGACGTTCTATCAGGCGGGCCCAGTATCTCAGTGTGAAGATTCAAGATCTATGGTGGGTGTATGATCTCAAGGAATCTTTGGAGCCTTTGAGATTATACACCGGCCATCCAATCTTCCGTGTGTTAAAGGCTGATGACAGTGGGTCCAATGTGCCACATGGTGCTGACTTGCTTTTCCCTGATTGGTTGAGGCATTGATGATTTGGAGGGTTGTCAATGGGATCTGGTTGCCAACATGTTTTGAGGGCCTTGACATCCGCAGAGGATCTATGGTTGGCATAAGTTGTCATGGGTTTTGTAAGAGCCATGAGATCTTGTGCCAGCTGTTGATTTTTCCTTTTCTCAGGTGTTGACGAGGGTGGGTCTTGTTTTTCAGAGGGAGCTGACGTGTGCATTTTTTATTGGTGTTGACTACTGGCATGGACATGGACTTTTCAGGGTTTTGTGATTGTTGTAAAAATTAACTTAAGCCACCCGATCTACAAGGAAATAAAGGGATCTATGGTCACATTTTAAATTGGAGCTTGTATATGTTTTTTTTCAAATTCAAATTGTTTCTGTAGGGTTTGGAGATAGTGTGCCGAATGAAGCCGTATTACAGGACCATTTTTTATCATTCCAGCTTGGTTGTGGGCGAGATTTTATGAGGAGGGTCCTAGTGGTTGTTCTAGCGTGAATTTTTGTGTCCTTGGGCTGGTACAGGGTCAAATCTATTGTAGAATTTGATGATTACTCTTGATCTTACTAGCTTTGTGCTTGGAGCCTATCTTGTCTGGCTTTCATTCTTTTTGTTGAGTTAGGTAATTTTGAAATTTTTTCTTTGAATGATTATCAGTGCTTGTTGCAACCCTTGAGATAAAAGGATTTTTCATGATCATTCAAAGGCATTGGGAGTTAGGTGTTCAAAAAACTTTTTCTTGGTGAGCCCTATTCTTAGTCAAGGGTTGTAATAGTTTTTGATTCAGTGTTTGTTGATAAAAGTAGAAAGTTGTAGGTCTAAGCTATAGTTTGCAAGCAGGGTGTCTTGTGATTCATTGTATCAAGAAGGAATTCATCATACTTAATACAAATATCTAGTTCTTATCTCTCCTTTGTGTCAATTCAAGTAAGCTTTGAGTTTTCTAGCTCATTACATAGTGTTTTTATGTATGTATCTTTATTTTTGAGTTCTGATCTAGGATTGGATTAAACTATGGTATAGATGGGATGTGGGTTTTCCCTTGTCTATGTAAGGATGTTTTGTAAGCAGTAAAGATTAGGATAAATGTATTTATGGCTATAAATTCTCAGATATTTTCAAATTTGTGTATCTTTGTGTCTAACAAATCTTTCCCAATGGATGAGGCACTGGCCTAAATGAGTATCTCTCTTGTTAGCATACATTGATTGAAGTTATTGCATTCCAAATATTGAAATCAATAACCTTTCTTAGTTTTAGGTCTTTGGTTGTATGGTTGTGTCACCCAATAGTAATGGAGAGTCAATGAATGTGAGGTTAGCATTTAGTACTTTCTTACTATCAATCTATTGTTTAGACCTAGTCTTTGGTGTGTGAAGTATAGTTTTCACTGGGTTAGGTGCACCCACCTTGGTTTTGCAAAGCCAAAAGTGAAGAGGGCAGTCTTGTCCCTATAGTTGGTCCAGTTACCCTAAGATCCTTATACATTTTGGAACTAACCAATCCTAAAATCAACCTGAGGGTATATTGGCAGCCTAAGAGCATAAGCATCCATTTTGAACACCAACATAGTCACGACAAAAAATGATCAAAAGTACATTCAACCTTGCACAAGATATTGTAAAATTCAAGTAAAATGAGCAATATGCTATATCAAATCATTCATATTAATAGTAACCATTCAAAGGATCATTTTTTTAATGAACCCTCTGACTATACCCCTGTGGTAGAGACTGGCAATATACATGAAATTTACATTTTTTATTACTAAAAGTGGTTTACATAGTTTCATATGATCTTTGATTGATCATTAACCTTGTCTCCATTCCTTTGGCATACATGAGGAAAAGAAAAGAGATAACATGAGAAAATTCTAAGCAGCCCTTGCAGAAATGGAGGATGTCAAGTCAACTCCAAACTAGGCTACATATGCATTAAATAATCCTTGGGAGAGAACCCTATAAAAGGCACTTTAAATTTTAAACACGAAGATAAATCATGAGGAACTAATCTATCTAATTCACTTACAGGGAAGATGTAGGGCATTAAACACAAAGGTATACCTTAAGGATCTAACATATCCAATTCACTTCCAAGGTAGATTCTTCTAGACTAAACAAAAGGAATAGGAAAGCTTAGCCTACTACCATGTCTGAGGTGGATATAATCCCAAGAATCTATATCCAATGAAAATTTTATGGACAAAAATGGGTGAAATCTTGAAAGAAAACCATCAAGACAAACTAAAATCTACCGACTGGTTGAAAACAATGTAGTTTTAGACACCAAAGTTTCTCAACTCAAAGCCAGTCACTAAGGCCCTTTAAGTTACCAAAATCCTCGTGTTGAAGATTTTTTTGGATTATATGAGTTATAGGCATACATAATAAACACTTAATGTTCAAAGAAAAATTTCAAGTTAGCAACATTTATCTAAGTTTCATGCAAGGAAAACCACTTGAACCATTATAATCTTCAAAGATTAAAGAATTTTTTCTCACAAACACAGGTGCTATTGAATAGGAATCGAAAAGGAATACTCTCACATAAAAGCGAAATAAAATGAAACTATAAGAATGACCCTAATTCTTGCATTTTTTTTCATAAATATTGGGATTTTTTAACATTGGAAAAATCTTTAGGAAGATTCAAAGTTCATTATTTACATAATAGAGGTTTACAACCCTTAATCCGCTAACTGTACCCCTTTACCAGTCACAGTCACCAAGACCAGTCAATTTCTTGACTTTATTAATAACAAAAATAGTATAATGATTTCATGAACGTGTAAATATAACAAAAATAGTATAATGATTTCATGAACCTGCTATTTGTCAAACAAATCTTCTTTGTCCCCCACAAAAAACTAAGTAATAACTACTCTACCCTTAATCTATTTAACAATGCACCATATTAGATAAAGTAGGTTCTATGACACATGGAACAAACTCTCTTCAAACTCATAATACGTTGCATGTGTAGTACAAAACTCATGAGATTCTAAAGAAGGCCTCACTCTTAATCAGCCAAATCTTCCTTGTACCACATAAAAT
Source organism: Chamaecyparis obtusa (assembly GCA_027943335.1). Lineage (NCBI taxonomy): Eukaryota > Viridiplantae > Streptophyta > Pinopsida > Cupressales > Cupressaceae > Chamaecyparis > Chamaecyparis obtusa. The sequence goes on along the minus strand of BSBK01001544.1, from coordinate 330,440 downwards.
TCAACTTTTCTCTAATGTTGTAGTTGCAAGTAATGAATTTTAAATTTTACTTTGTTATATTCAATTAAAGGCACTCAAAATTAGTGAAATGCTCATTTGTAATTTTCATGAGCTGCGAAGAGGGCACCATGTGCGGAGAGGGAAGAGGGCACTAGAATTTTGCTTGCGAGTTATGATAATTGTTGTAAACATGCCATTGGTTTAGTTTTGTAATTTTTTTTGTTGTTTAATGCATTTAAAATAAAGGTCTATTTTTGTAGACTGCTAGCATGAAGGAAGATTTGACCTAGCCAAATAAAGGTCTAATTTTCTAGACTATTGGTCAAACAAATCTTCATTGTCTTTTGATTGTCTTCTTTATATACTAGCATGTATTAATTGCCTAACAAATAAAGAAGAATTTAGACAATTAGGAGACAATGAAGATAATTTTAAATGCATTTAACACAATTTTTTTTTACAAAACTAAACCAATGACATCTTTACAACAAAGAAATAGAGTGATAATAATATGCTAAAAATTGTATTCTGTTTAATACACACCAAAGGACCAGTCCCAACAATTCTTAAACATACTTTATCTGATATAATGAATTCTTAGACAATTAAGGTTGGAGTAGACATAGTTATCACATAGTTTTTTGTGTGGTACAAGGAAGATTTGGCTGATTAAGAATGAGGCCTTCATTAGAATCTCATGAGTTTTGTACTACACATGCAACATATTGTGAGTTTGAAGAGAGTCTGTGCCATGTATGATTGTTAAGTAATGGGAAAGTTATGATGATTTTATTGTAGAACTACCGGTCCCTTGAAATGTTCAATTTTTTTTTTATCAAAAGATGCATTCTCATGGAATACAATGACTTCAAGTTATGCACAAAATGGATCTATCTTCTATCACTATGCTCTTATCCTATGTCAAAATGGGAGATTTATGACATGATATAGATATCCATTAAGGCATAAATAAAATTCAACTTTTCTCTAATGTTGTAGTTGTGAGTAATGAATTTTAAATTTTACTTTATTATTCATAGAAGCTTGCAGTATAGTTTCTTTTAATGTAGACAATTTAGATAGTTTATTTGCCTATAGTGTTCCATAGTCTTGATTGAGGATGACACGCACATGGTCGTTAAACTAGACTTACATAGTGCAGTTAGATTAAAGGGGTGATTGTTTTGGTAGTGAAGATGAGAAGGAAAATAAAATTCATTAGTTAAATGTTTTGTATATAAATTGGGTACTACTTTGGTAGGTAGTTTTAGCTCATTGTTTTGTAATGTAATTTTTCAATTTCATGTATTTTATCTCCTATTTATTAGGTGCATGAGATGAAGGTTGAATGTAAGAGTCTTATAATGTTGAGTTACCTTTGGATCTTGATTTTTTGATACTCCTATGATGATCTTTCTCAACAAGTATTTTAATCTATTGTTGGTTTTTGAATAACATATTGGGGAAATACAAAACTGTGTACTTCTACATGTTAGCCAACACAAAATTGAAGTATTAAACAAGACTTGATCAAGTTGTAGGTGGAATGTGCACTCAAATAGTAAGTAATGTAGAATAATAAAATAAGTAATTTCTGTTGTGTCTACATTTTGTTATTTTCTGAGATTACATCCATGTTCTATATTCACAGAATGGTTGAAAATTGAAATTTACAATTCGATAAAAGTACTAATGGGTGTTGTTCCTTGCACCCTAAATCAACAACTTGCCTCCATTTTTGGTCTCAAGTTGCCTCCATTTGTTGTTCCCTGCACCGTTAAAAAGCATTAGATAGGCATATTTGTCATTTTAAGATCAAAGATAAAGGCCCCTTTTTTTATGCACGCACACATACACAACATATACAACATATACAACCTTCACCATGCAGATTTTCCTAAGCACCACTAGGACCTTATCCTGCAACAATTGTACTATTGTGAAAATCATCACAAGTCCATTTTTTGCTGGGTCTAGCTCCTAGTAGTGCTTGGTCAAATTTCATACACTTTTGATATATTTTGTGTATAATATATATGATATTTTATTTTGATTTACAAACTAATATATTATTTGAATATCTTTCTTTCTTACCACAATAGGAAAGAGTTTGAGGTGGAAGACTACAATAACAAAAGTGTTTCAATTTGGTATACTATACTACAACATCATTTCATAACTAAATTTTCAATTTCTATATATAATTAGGTTATAGATAATCTAAGTGAAGAAGGATCATGTCAGACAATCCAAGTGAAGAAGGTAATGGGGATACAATCAATAGATTGCGGTCTAACTTGAAAAAAAAAGGCAATGGAAAATGTTATTGTCCCTGCAATATTTGTAAGGGCTTAAACACTAGAAGATTGCTAATCAAAATAGTTAAGAGACAATGTAGGGATAGTGGTCACATTGAAGGGGGGTTTCAATTATCATCAATTGGTAAGTTTTTCATTATATTTATTTAACAATTAATATATATATGAAATACTCTTGATGATGAGATCATTATCACGGTTTAATATTGTTCATCATTTTTATATAGGTTGACCTCCCCAGGGGAGTACCTTATATGGACCATGGAGGTGTGAATATGGAGAATATGGCTTTGGAAGTAGAGGATAATGGAGATGCGAATATTGAAGCTGAAGATTATGATCCCATGGAAGATGACAATCATATGCCATATAACACATTTGAAGATGATGGTACTAATACATTGATCCATGACACATTTGGTACTGGTGCAACTAATAATGATGATTAGGATAATGTTGATATCATCAATGATATACCTCTACTTAAGAAGGCAACCGCGACCCTTTACGAAGGCTCTGAAATAACTCTTCTCTCTGTTATATTATTGTTGTTGAACTTGAAGGTTATGAATGATTTATCCAACATAACAATGTCATGTATGCTAAGGTATGTCATTGTTAGAAATAGGAAATACTAAGAGGGGGGGGGTGAATTAGTATTTCACAAACTTTTACTTTTTCCCACTTATGGATATAACAAATTACTTTCAAGCATAAGAAACCAAATAGCATACATAACAGTAAATGTAAAGAACTCATAACACATGATATGTTCTCAAGGAAACCTTGGCCAAGGGAAAACCCTAGTGGGGATGGTACCCACAAAGATCCACTAATCAAAAGATATCTTGTTAAGGATGTTGACCCTGTTAGGAGCCTGTTAGAATCATATAGTGTATCAGTCCTAGTTAAGGGACTATAGGCCTTGTTAGAAGCCTCAACCATGTTAGGAGTTGTAGATACAAAACCTGATTACCAGATGAGCTCACTACCCAAACAAGTAATACAAATTTTTACTGATTACAATATGGTACTACTTACAACTTCACATCAACAACTTTCACTGCTATCACAATATACAACTATCACAAGTTACATGTTACTTTTCAAGTATGTTCGGTACATCTTTATTTATACAAGATACAAACATAATATCTTTCTCCTGTTAGCTTGCATATCTTTATCCAGGATTAAACATCTAGGATGTCATCTCTTTATAATATTAAGTCATTATTTTGACAAGAAAAATAATCCCTTAATTCATTTACTAGTTCTGCCTTCAAAACTGTTCTGTCGGCTGTACTCTGTCATTGGTAAAATAGTCATAACTTTGTTCGTACTATCTATACTATTTTTCACATTGAGATGGGGTATCCTTACACACCATAGAGTCTATGTTCAACTACACAAACTCTGATCATGCTCCAGTGAACATCACCAAAACAAACTGTATCGGGTGCTCTGTCAAAAACACTATTTCATACTTAGACAATTTTAGTCTGTGATCTTCCATACTTACTTTCCAGCTTATGCAATATTCATAGGGAACATATGTTTCCATAATGATAACATTCATGTACATACCTCAGCCAAATTTCCAACAATCTCCCCCTTTGTCATTGGTGGCAACGTATGAGAAAATTAGCTAAGTGTACAAGTCAAAATCTCAAAATTTGTATCAAAATTGTGGCCATAGTATAAAATATGTATACTATCCTTATATCTCCTCAAAATATACACTTAATCTATAACACTTCATAATACTCCATAGAACTCCCCCTATGAGTATCCTTCCTTATCATATATAGACAATTTTCTAAGTATCTCTCCCCCTTTGACAACAATGACAAAATAAAGGGTGGAAAGGGATATACAAAATTATGTCAAAAATTTTACCTTACTATCTTATTGCAAAGCTGGTAGGCTTGCAACACAATCTACAAAATCTATCTTCCAAGTCTCAAAATCTTTCTCCCATGCCTTCTTTATTGATTCTGCTACATTGAGTAAAGTACTCAATCCGTATGCTACAATCTGACAAGCTTGAAGGGATTCAAAATTGAACTTCTGAAATGTCATCTTAGCAGTAAGACATTCTTCTAGCTACTCTTCTATTATAGTCAACTTGATTGAGACATGCTCTCTCAAGATGTTTATCCTGATAATTTTCTTGTTCTTCTCATCATTCAAAGTCCTTATCTCATCACATAATTTTTTGATCTTTTTTTCAACTACACTAATCTTTATGTTTAGGCTAGCCAATGAGTTTGTCTCTGCTACAATTTCATCTTGCTTCTCTTTTAGCTTCTTCTCTTCCTCAATTGAAATATTTTCAGATTTTGTACACTGAATGTACAAACACTTTGTAGTCTCAAGATGTTTCCTTAAGTTCTTAATGTTTCTGTCAAGGCTGTCAATGTCATTTTTGATATTTTGACTTATATTCTACAACATCTCAACTTCATAAGCTGCTTGAGCCTTAACCTTAGCAATATTAGTCAAATTAGTGAACTCAACATCAAAAGAATTTATTACCATCTTTTCTATTTTAGGTGGGTCTGAATCAAAGACTTTTGTAGATATAACACTTTGTAGCTTCTCAGTCAAATCTTTCAGGCTACCTTCCAAATTCTTAACTTTCTTGTTCTTTCCAATAATTTTGTTCAAAGAAGTGATCAACTCTAATTGATCATCGTCATCAACCTCCTTGCTCAAATCTTCAATCAATGTTCCTATTCCTTTCTCCTTTCCAGTCTTAGGAGTAAGACTAATGTCTTCTTGTGGTTCAATAGGTGTATGGGCCTCTGTTTCCATTTGCACTTCTATTCGAGTAGACTCTATTTCAATACTCTTTCCTTGGTCTCCCAAAACCAAATTGTCAACAATGTTATCCAAACTATTGAGTACCACATCATCTGAATCTAAAGTAACTTTTTTTCCTTCAATGTCCATAGATTCTGTGCCAATGTTTATAGAAGAAGAGGGAATATCTTCAACTTCAACTACCTCTACTGCTGCCTCTGCCTATTCTGAACTTTGTTTCTCTGCTAGTTCTGCAACTAATTGATCTTTGCTATCTTTTCCTGCTACCAAATTTGCTAGCACTTGCACAACTGCCTGTTTAGTTTCAGTCTTCACTTGTTCATACCGACCTCCCATTATTTGTATAGTTCTTCTTTTGGTTCTTAATAGGGTTTCAAGTGGCTTGAGGATCTGCTTAAGGTGGTCATCATCTCTTATGTCACAAAATTGTCTTATCACATTCTCTCTCATTTTAGTATCTTCTTCTTGTGCTCTCATCTTTCTTCTCACAAGTATATTGTACAAATCTTCTGGTATCTTTCCAAGAATAGTATCAAATTTCTTGTTTGCCAAAATCATATGTGTAACCATTGCATTCTCTAGATTTAATATGTCAGAGGATCCATATAAATCATAGTATTTGTTCATTTTGGTAAAGTCTACATGCTGCATTATATCTTCATTAACTCTTTCTATCCTTGGTTTCCATGATTTCTTCTTTATTGTTGCTTCATCATCTTTTATCTTTGCAACTCTTCTAGGTACTGGTGGAACAATTATTTTTTGTCTTTTACCTGGTCCTGAAGTACTTGCCTTCATTCTTTTTCTTGGTGCTAAAAAAGAGGGTTTCTCTGTCTGACTAATTTCTTGCTCCTTCTCAGGTTCTTCAACCCTTACCTTAACTTGAATGGGTTCTGCACTTTATGCCAAAGGTGGGACTGATAGAATCTCACTCTGCCTTATTGCTTCTATAGTCTTTCTTTCAATATCAAATTCTTGCTCACTCATACCTGATTCTTTTAGAATTTTCTTTATTGTAGACTCCACTCTCTTCTTTGATTATTTCTCTTCCTTAAGTGTCTTTGTTGAATCAAAGTTTTCATCATAAGTTCCAAATCTGTTGCCATGAGCATCCACTTTACTTTTCAACAATCTACTAACACATCCTTTTGTTTCAATTTCAGAGATTTCATAGCCAAGAGGGTCTATGAATTCATGTCTAGGTTCTACTGCCTCAATGTAAGTGAAATCAGTATCAACCATAAAACATATATCATCTTTGTATTTCTCAACTAGGGATGGAGGAATTCTTGATCTATTTATCACAATGTTCTGAAAAGTTTTCAACACTAACTTTACACTATCATTAACCTTCTCAATTTGATGTTTCATGTAAACTTTATTGATTCTTACCATAGTATTCTCAACATCATTCCATTCAATAGTGTAAGGAAATCTTCTTAGCAAATGGAAGAACATGTAAGTAACCAATGAGGAAAATCTAAAGTGAGTGTATTTATCCTTCTTTATCTTTTCCAAATTCTCAAACAATTGTATTCTCAGAATTTCACACATATCCATATGCTTCTTCTCCACACACATCAAATAAGCAATGTGTACCATACCTGCTGGCATATCATCTTCTGTAGAACTTCCATAGAACTTTGTTGTCAAAATCTTACACAAGTATTTTACATCATCTTGCTTAATCTTACTAATGACTATACCTCTGCCATTGTATACTGAACCGGTGTTTTCAATCACAATCTTTCTCATGTTTTTCTCATTCAGTAGAATTGCACCAACTTTTGATAATCTAGTCACATCATGAATTAGGTCTGCAGTTATGTCTATAACTCTATCTTCTAACCAAAATTTACCATTATGTATCCTACTCAAAATGATCTTAGTACACTCCTCATCATCAAATTCATATTTCATAGAGTACTCAATGATTTCATTGTTTTCTAAATGTTCATAACCTTGTTTCACTGACATATCTAAGTTGTACAATTTCTTATATTCACCATTAAAATTACTTTCCCTTAGAGTTTCATACTTGCATCCAAGATAAATTTTAACATTCTCAAAATGAAGAACTCCATCTAGTACGGATGATAAAGCTAAACTAGCATCTCTTTCTGAGGGTTCAACTAGATCTTTCTTAGTTCTAGGTTTGTTCTTATCCTTAATGTTGTGAATCAATGACACATCCATGATTATATCTGATTACTTAAGTTGATTCAAGATCTTAGTCGGATTAATACCTTAAATTCACAAAATTAGGGCTTTCGCTAGATCGGCGCTTCAAACTTCTGCAAATCACTTCCAAACTTCTTTCTTCACTTTCCAAATCACTTCTAATCACTTGATAATCACAATAACTTTGATTTAAATCTTTTAATACTTAGCATTTACTCGATCTGACATCGCATTCAATTCTTTTGCCACTAAAATGCCAAAAAGTTGATTCTATAAACCTGCAACCATAAATCTTCTTGCGACCTCACAAAACACAATATTTCTTTTTACGCACTTAACCATAGCATTAGTATAACATAACAAACCTTCATCTAATTGTGCAAAACTTAACTCATTCAAAATCTAATTCTACACTAATTCTAAGTTCCTAAACTACAAAAATTTACATAATTTAAGTGCTTAAAGAAGGGTTAGATAAAGATTCATTCTTACCATCTGATACATTACCTTCTTGATTACCTTTAGTGCTGAATATACCTTCTTGATCTACACCTTTAACAAATTTTACTTCATCTTCATTGCTACAGCAACCTTTCTCTTTGTTTCTTGCATTTTCATTCCTTCTTGCATAGTTTCTAGGGTTAGGGTTATGATCTGATAACCTCCATTGTTCATTCTGAAAAATCTTGTTGTGTGTCCAATCTTGTTACATATTTGACAAATGATTCCATTGGTTCCATGTCTAGGTGTTTGCTGATTGATTTGTGTCCTGCAATTTCTAGCAATATGTCCAATTTTGTTGCATCTGAAACATACTATTCCATTTCCTCTTTTCATGTCTTCAGTTGATCTCTGATCTACATTGTTAGTATTTCTAGGCATTCTACTATTGTAATTATTCTCAATAGCTTTAGATCTTCTACATTCAATAGCTCTATGTCCAAAACCATGACAATTATAACAATATCCATTAAGAGGTTTGAATTGTTTACTTGTACAATCTCTCTTCATATGACCAATAGTATTACAAGCAAAACATCTACCTTTGAATTCTCTTTGCATACCTTTGGATGGTTCATCTTTCTTTGGTGGTTCTTCTTGCTTTAGTGATTCTTCTTGCTTTGGTGATTCTTCTTTCTTTGGTGATTCTTCTTGCCTAGGTGCATCTTCAGATTTGTTTTCATCTAGCTTCTTTTCTTCACTGCTTTCACATACATTTAGATCTGGTTTCTTGCTTTCACTAAATATGTTAAATCCAAGACCAGTTTTGTCATAGAATGGTTTTCCATAAAATACTTTCTCATTAATCTTTTCACTGTTTGAATATAGTCTCTCAAGTTGTTGTTTGGATTGAGTCAATTCACCTTTCACAATCTTGTTGTATTTCTCAAGTTCATCATACTGTAATTTGACTTTATCAAATTCAGATGTTACCTTGCCAAGTTTAGATTTCAAATCTTCATTCTCATTCTTTAAATTTTTATTCTCAGATCTCAGATTGTCATTTCCATCTTTCAAGCTAAGCTTCATATTTGCTATCTTCAATTCATGTTTAAGGATCACATTTTCTTTTTCTAAATCATCACAATCTTCAACAAGAATTTCAAATTCCTTCTCAGTTTCAAATCTTCTATCTTACCTTTCAATTTGTCAATAAGAATATTTGCATCATCATACTTTGTTTTCAGAGTGTTTCTTTCATTAGTAAGCATATCAATTTGTTCAAGAGCTTCTTCAAGATTCTTTTGTAACTAATCCATATCCACAGAGATCTTAATCAAGTTGCTAGGCTTTACTTGAATGTTTCTTCTCCAAGTAACTGTGCACTGATACCGATTGTTACAAATAGGAAATATTGAGAGGGGGCGGGGGGGGGGGGTCAATCAGTATTTCACAAAATTTTACTTTTGCCCACTTATGGATATAAAAAATTACTTTAAAGCATAAGAAACTAAATAGCATACATAATAGTAAATGTAAAGAACTCATAACACATGATATGTTCTTGAGGAGACCTTGGCCAAGGGAAAACCCCAGTGGGGATGGTACCCACAAAGATCCACTAATCGAAAGATATCCTATTAAGGATGTTGACCCTATTAGGAGCCTGTTACAATCATATAGTGTATCAGTCCTGGTTAAGGGACTATAGGCCTTGTTAGAAGCCTCAACCCTGTTAGGAGTTGTAGATACAAAACCTAATTACCAGATCAGCTCACTGCCCAAACAAGTAATACAAATGTTTACTGATTACAATATGGTACTACTTACAACTTCACATCAACAACTTTCACTGCTATCACAATATACAACTATCACAAGTTACATGTTACATTTCAAGTATGTTCGGTACATCTTTATTTATACAAGATACAAACATAATATCTTTCTCCTATTGGCTTGCATATCTTTATCCAAGAGTAAACATCTAGGATGTTGTCATTTTATAATATTAAGCTATTATTTTGACAAGCAACATAATCCCTTAATTCATTTACTAGTTCTGCCTTCAAAACTATTCTGTTGGCTGTACTCTATCATCAGTAAAATAGTCATAAATTTGTCTGTACTATCTGTACTATTTTGCACATTGAGATGGGGTATCCTTAGACACCATAGAGTCTATGTTCAACTGCGCAAACTATGATCATGCTCCAGTGAACGTTGCCAAACCAAACTATATCGGGTGCTCTGTCAAAAACACTATTTCATACTTAGACAATTTTAGTCTGCGATCTTCCATACTTACTTTCCAGCTTATGCGATCTTTATAGGGAACATATGTTGCCATAATGACAACATTCATGTACATACCTTAGCCAAATTTCCAGTAGTCATATATGTCATTATAGTAAGTAAAAGGGTGAAACATGTACCATAAATTTTGTTAATATTAACAACTTATATATTTTTTTATAGATTGATAGGTGAGTTTTTGTTACCACCATCAAATATTCTCCCTTACTTATATTGAGAATTATGTGCCACTATGAAAGATATTGGAATAGAGTATCAAGTAGTAGATGCTTGTCCCAATGATCATATTATTTATCATAAAGAACATAAATTTTCAATAGAATGCCCTGAATGTCATATGAGCAGATATTGAATAGATCAAATAACAAAAAAGGTGTCTCACAAGGTTCTTTGTTACATCCCCATTATACCACGTTTGCAAAGATTTTTTAGGTGTAGTAGCTTGGCATAATTTATCAATTACCATGCACAGAATAGGAGTCAAGATGACATTATTCGAATGCCTACGGATGGTTCTTCATTTAAGGATATAGAGGAAAAGTGGCCGCACTTTATCGAAGAACCTCAAAATCTCAAGCTTTCAGTGGCAGTGGACGGTGTCAATCCATTTGGAGAGCTAAGATCTATTTACTTTGTTTGGCCTATTTTTGTCATCAACAATAACATTCCTCCATGGATGTCAATAAAGAGGGAGCACATTATTTTGGCAATGATTGTTCCAGGTATTTGATCATTTAATAGTTATCTAGATGTAATTGTAAACCTTACAGTAAAATGGTCACAATAATTATGTAATGTTGTTGTTCGTTCAACTAGGTAAATACCAAGTTAAAGATATGAATGTATATATTGAGCCTCTTATTGACAAGTTGGTGGAGTTATGGAATGGTGTCACTATGTATGACATCTCTAGACCAATAGGACACAGACAATTTCAATTCCATGCAATGCTTGTATGGACAATACATGATGCCCCAGGGCTAACACATTTTTCTGGTATGTTATGGTGAATTCAAGTTGCACATGATAATTCTAAATATAAAAATTAATCTATTTAATCCAATTAAATCATTATCTTGTAGGTCTTCAAACAAAGGAAAAATTTGCATGTCCAATTTTTGGTCCAAAGATGAAATCTCACCATTCAAAAAGTTTAGGAAAGAAGGTGTTTGATGAGCATAGACACTTTCTCCATAAAAATTATAACTATCGAATTACCAAAAAATATCTTTTCAATGGGAAAGAAGAGACTACATCTAAGTCACAGAGAATGACACCTCACCTATGGAAGTTGGAATATAATAGAATTAATCGTCAAGATACTACCGTTCTACCTAATAGTTTATGTTTAAAATTTGTATATTTATTTTGTTTTTTGTTTGCTGATTATGTGATTGATGATCTTGAATGTCATCAAGGAAATACTACTGAGAACCTCCCAAAGGGACTAAAATGTTATCTCAGACAATTTAGTAGGTTTCCCTACTATGAGCAGCTACAAATTGTGCATTTGTTGGATACTATGCATATTGGAAAGAATGTAACTGAGACATTGTGGAAGATATTGGATGGAAGGTGTGACAAAGAAAAAATTGTGAAAATTTGTAGCGACATTCATGAATCCAATCATGCAATGAAAAATTTCATTGAATCAAATAGAAATGGAGAACAAATTAATGTAATTGCCCTTCCTTGGTTATTAACAGAGCAACAAAGTGATGCCATAAAAAAAGTCATACGAAAAATTTGATTTCCCACAGGATTTTTTGTGAACATAAGTGGTACCATATAAAAGAAAAGTGAATTTGGGCCAGGGTTGAAAATGCATGATTGGCATACCTTCATCAAGGTAAGTCATGTTCTTTTGTATTTACAATATATTTGTAAACTGCATGTACTTCTCATTGTATTATGTGAGAAAAAAGTGACATGATTATTTTTATAATTGTTGCATTATGTGCTACCCCTATCTCTCCTAGAGAACTTCAACAATAACATCAAACAAGTGATATATGATCTTGGAAAATACATGAGGTAAGAAATGATATTTGTTCAATTTGTTGTATATATTGTAAAGTCTCATGTTTATATATTTTTTTGTCTTGAATTTCTTGTAGGTGGTTGTCATCTAACGAAATCCATAAAGCACATATAAAATATTGGAAGAGAAGAATTTCTCCTCTAATGTGTGAAATGCAAAAGTGTCTACCTTCAACCTTTTTCAATGCACAAGAACACTACCTCATACACCAAGTTGATGAGATTGAATTGTGTGGACCCGTACACACTCAACCAATATGGATGGTTGAGAGGCACATAAATTTTTTGAAGGCTTTGGTTCAGCAAAGAGCGCATCCTGAGGGTTCTATGGTGGAGGGATATATGGTATACCAGACTATGGTGTACGTTACTGAATATCTTCCTAAGCTTTCAATAAAGATCCATATAGATCACATTTTGGATCTCGACACCATTAGAAAATTTGAAGGAGAGTACTTGGTGGGGAAAGGTAGAATGAGAAAAGTGAGAGGTAATAAATTATAAGATATTATTGTAGCTATTAATTAATTCTTAATCTTAAAAATTAATCAGTTGTAAGTTGTCTATTTATTTTTTGTACAGCTGTTCGAGAGTGGGATGCAATACATTTGTATATTGCAAAGAATCAAGATTCAATGACGGTATGGATTGAACGATGCCATCATTTAGGTCACACATTAATATGGGAAGTTGTGTCTTCATTGGTTAATGAAGCTCATCAAAATGGAGATCCAAATGTTACACAAAGAGAAATAGATTTAGCATGTGATTTAAGATATTTTTAGGTACGTATAAATTTGTTAATCACCTGTACGTTTATGAACTCTTGATGCAATAATTTATACATGTTTGACATATTCTTGCAGGTCAAACACCGTAAGGATATGTTTCACAATCATCATAAATTTTGCATCAAAAATTTGGATGACACAAAGAAAACTTGTGATTCTGGGATAAGTGTAGTCTTTCAGGTGACTAATATTTCATCTAGAAATGACTTACATCCTCAAGAGTCTGAGAATTGATACTATGACATTTTGGATGATATACTTGAGTGTGACTTTAATTCCTTTGGATTAGTTCTCTTCTTCATCAGATGGTACATGCTATGATTTAATCAAAATGATCCTGATAGAACTATTATTAAACATGACAATGGATTTCCAATGATTAATACAAGGTAGTTTGAGCTAGTTTGGGATGAGCCCTATGTTCTTTCAAGCCAATGTGAGCAGGTATTTTACTCAGATGTTTCACATAAATTATGTTGGTCATGTTTTTTTAGATGTGATCCAAGAGGAAGGCTGATGAGGTATAATGTGATGGAAGAATAATATTGAGGACAACTAGAAGATGATGTAGATGATGATCATGAACAACAGTTAGTCGATGATGTTCCCGACACAACTTTTCTTGAAGAAGAAGAAGAAGATGATGATGATGATGCTACTAATGATGATGATGATGATGATGATGATGATGATGATGATGATGATGATGATGATGAGGATGAGGATGATGAAGATGACAATAATGATAGTGGTGGTGATGATGTCGATGACAATGATGATCATGGTGATGAGTTGGATGAAGAAGAAGATGAATGACATGAATAAAATGTACAGTTATGTGATCACTTCTTGATCTATTTAATATTGATTTCTTGATAGAAATGTGTAGTTATGCGATCAATGCTTAAACTAATTAATTCATGATGTACCTTTTAATATTTTTAATTCAAATGGGATGCTTATAGTTTTTAATGTACTTATTATGTGTTTTTGAGTATATGTATCATGAATTTTTTATCTAACATAAGATAATTGAATTACATATGTAGGTACCCAAACCCCTTTTAAGAGAATCCTACATAGTCTGATGGATAGACATGTATAAGTGAATACACCCTATAGAGATTAATGTATTTCACAATTTGCAAAATATCTTGCATTACTTGCTATCTCTCTCATTTGATGGAGTGTAGGTAGTAGAAAATAGGTATCTGTCAAATGTGTCTTCCTCAAGCAAAGGAAATATAGGAATGAAAGAAGAAAGTGAGTCATGTAGTATGTCTGAATTAGGAAGATCAACTAGAGGTCAAAAGACTAGAAGGAAATTTAATAAACGCATAAATTTTTTCCTTGCTCAAGGGGGGTCATCTTCTTATGATGATGAGAGAAAAGGTGACATCGAGGTGCCCTCTAGGTACCAATATCTACAGAAACAATGGGTACCCAAGGAACTTCCTCCAATAAACATAGATTTTAGTGTTAAAGGCAAGATATATCACATTGCACCATCGTCAATACATGGTTTGGGCCTATTTTCCATGGATGGCATAAAGGCCTCTTACAAAAATGTTGGTGAATTGATGGAGTATGTTGGACCTTGTTATGATTAAAAAATTTGGATGCTAATTGTTCAATATAAAAAAAGTATGCGTAGGTATCCACTCTCAAAAAATTATATTCAACAAAATGACAATGAAAAGAGTAAAAGAGTGGCTATATACATTGATGGAAGGCCAAAAGAATCAAGAAATATTGTAGGTTTTATAAATAGCATGAGACCTATATCAACTATTAAGCAACCCAATTGCATATTTGAGGAGCGCGAGGGAAATCATGTATTTGTATGCACGATAAAATCGATAAGTGTATGGGAAGAGCTACTTATTGATTGCAATTTGAATCGCATAGATACAAACAATGTCACTATCATGGGGGTGTAGGTACATACTATGTACCATTAAATAATTGATTTTTTTGCCAGCCACATTTTGAGAGTCTCCTAACCATCCACCTCATCTCCTTCATCATCTTCTAATGAAATTTATTAATCTATTCCTTTCTAATTATTGGTTAACTTTAATTAATAACACAGGGCCATAATATGGAGAAACCACGTAGAGGGGACAATGATGATCCTACATGAACTTCTTCCCAGCAGGTAAACCTCTTTGTTATTGTAATAAAAAATAGATAGAAGAAAAATGTTAAATATATTTTTTTTATTATATTATTTTCATCATTTTTTCAGATTAATTCTAATAGTGTTAGTAATATTGTTGTCACAGATAGGTGGTCAGCAAAAAAAGGGAAAGGAACCTATAGTCCCTGAAGAGGAGTCCTTTGACAAGGACCTAGCTATTGATTTCACTACTTGTGATGACCCGGCCTCTGCAATAAAAAAATGTCTCCACAAAATTGGAAAAAGAGTGGCTAAATTGGCCTTTATATTCCCTCTAACTCTTGAGTCACAAAAGAGGGCAACTAAATTGATGCACCTATCTCAAAATTATAGAGTAAGTATTAATGTAATTTTTAATTATAACAAAAGTTCAATAATAGTTTTTATGTTATAGTAGTCTTTTATTTCATTAAAAAATAAGCGGATGTGTTGCTTTTACATATTTTTTTGCATAATTTTGATCGACACGGACATGATGAGGGTAATGAAGCTGGTTCAGGTAGATCACATGTTGGACTATTTTTTTTACTCTCTAACAATATTGTCCATGATAATCACAACTTTTATTATGCTCTAACAATCTTATTCTTCAGCACGTGTCAATGATCATTTACTATCGCCGCCTCATACAATGGCAGGCTCAAATGTACTATGTCTTGCAATGTCAGTAACACGTAGCATGACCAAAGATGCCATGGCACCACCTACTCATACATAGATTTTATTTTCTCTATCATTATATATATGTTTATTTCCCTTGAAGTATTCTTTCTTAGGGGCATTTCCTAATGGATTCAATTTATGCAACAAGAGATGCATCACTTGATGGTGAATTTACTTGATGTATTTGTATTCCTAGTATAGGAATGGTGAAGGATTGCATATTACTTGTGAGTGACGAAGAAGGAGTTCCCTTGAAAATAGCAAAACTTCCAGGTACTTTAAATATTGGACCTTTATTTTACTATACTATCGTATGTTAATTACACCTTGCATTCAATATGAGAAGCTTACATCTATTGTATTCTTCTTTTATACTATTATATCCTTCAACTAATGATCCCATGATTATTTTGCAGGGAATGATGTTTTTTATGATAAAATTAGTGATGAGTGTTTGCGGATATTCGGGCCCACCATCTGTACAAGGTGGAACATCATATCCAAACTAAAACCCCAATCCACTATTTTGATTTCATATCACTTCTAGGATAGTTATAATTACATCCATTTCTTAAACTATATTAAAGGTAATTTCACTTCATTTTTTAATCTAACACTGTTTATTTTCTTAAAAGGTGGAAAACCCAAGATATAAAGTTAAAGGATGCTCTCGTACAGAGTATGACAAACTTATTTGGACCTCATGCATTTGAGAAGGGTAATCTCCTTCAGAAAGCATGGGTTATGTTTGAGGTATATTAGGGACCAATACAGGTGTACATTATCCAAAAACTTGAAGTACCAGCGCCCCCCTTTCATTCTTGACAAAGAGTGGAAAAAACTTATTCTAGATGCGAATGAGAAAAAAGAAATAAAAAAAAGAAATACACCACCAGAAAACAAAAGAAGGTATGCAATACTGTTAAGAATGTAATTGTGTACTAAATAATCTTCATATTTATATGAACTAACATATTTCAATCTCTTCATAGATTTCCTGACACATCAAAGGAAACAAAGGCAAGACTACAAAAGCATAGGAAACACAAGCTAGGCTTTGGCAGTTATTCCAAACTTGCTGCACGAGTTGTAATTGTTAATATTGTCAAAATTAAATGAGGAAATACAATCTGTAGATGGATTTTAACACTGAAAATAATAATTTGATCTTTATAATATTTATTTATAATTTGCAATCTTTTTTGTTTTGATGAAACAATGAAATAAAATTTGATGATACCAAGCAAAAATGTAGGGCACAGAGTTCAATATAAGTCTCATAGAAGAGGACAAGAGAATTGGCTTCCAATAGGCTATAAAGCCATGGCAGAAAGAATAAGAAGTGCACAAGGTTCTATTGATGGATCCATCATGGTAAGTAAGCTAAATAGATGATATTTCAAATTTAATTATTTACCAATTACTTTATTTGATGTTAAGTTCCAACATAAAGTGAGTAAATTTGTTTTAAGTAAGAAAACAATGATAACATGAATGAGTATGAAATTGAAATGTAGCTTGTCGATTTTGGCCGTACACAACTTGTGCATGATGATGACAATGAGGATGTGCATCAGAGTGATGGAGGTATACATTTGCTATTAATTTTTTTATATGTAACTATTAATACATGTACACATCTTAAATTGATTGGTTTAGTAATACAAATTTAATTACAATTGGTGTTTGGATTAATGTAATAGTTTGTATTGCAGCTGTAGAGAGTATATAGGCCATTGTTAATGAGTAGGTTGAGGTTGAGGTCGAGGCCAGATAAACTGATCTTGATGTTGATGATGTGACTAGACCAGGTAAAGAGCTATACGATTATGGCCTTTAAAGTACTAAAATACTTTAAAATGTTTTTAATTATAATAAAATGTTTTTAATTTAACCCTTTTATATGTTATTGTAGATGACCCCCTTTGCATCAACAGAGAGCTATGTGTGCATTGAGATCTAATGAGAGGGGAGATGATCATGATGATATTGATGCTCCTCTTAGTGATTTCTTCTTAAAAATGAGAAATCAAAAGAAAAAAAAAGAAATGATTGTCATCTATGCACCTTAATTGATAATGACTGATTTTTATATGGCAATGAATTTAATTATGTGCTATTGAATGTTCATAAATTTTATAATGTTTTAATGAATGTTAATGAATCTTATCGTGTGATAATTAATGAATGTTACATTTTATTAATGTGTTAATGAATGTTAATGAATGTTATCGTGTGATAATTAATGAATGCTACATTTTATTAATGAATGAATGCTAGATGTTAATGGGGAATTTAGAGTGATGTTAGGGGGGCGGGGGTGGGGCCAAATGAGCTTCCACCTTCACGTGGTTGGCCCTGTTTAGTACAGAATATAAAACTATTCTCAAAACAAAGTTAAGCTCAATAAGGTTTTTCCTTATATTCTCAAGGTTAGGCTTTATCCCACTCTCAACATTGGAAGGCTTTAAGTGGTATTATGAGATTGGTTTCTCCATCTCCCACTAACCAAAGTTCCTACCAAAGGATCCCAAGTCAAACTAAAAGGAGAACAAAAGTATAACCTGAACCCAACCTCAAACAAAGAACTAGATAACTTAGCTTTTTTCTAATTCAAGTTTATTTCTGAATTGTTCTCCAATTCCAACCTGATTTCAAGGATCACCACCATTGACTTGGTTAAGATGATGAATGTTGTCAATGCCTTTATTACCAAGGAATCACCACTTGGCATTAATGAATATTAATGATCATTGTTTCTTAAAGGTAATTGATGTTTGTGTATGTTGATCACCCAAGTATTTGGATGTGATTTGCATGTTGTGAGGTTTGTTAGAAGTGGGGGTATGACATGCTAGTTGGATTATAACATATGGACACTTAACCCATGAAGAACACAAATGATTAAACAAAAAGAGAGGACCAACTGAACCATCTTGTGGTCAGTCTTTATCACATTGAGAAACAATGTCAAGACTCAAGAATCAAAACAAGAAAAGAATGAATGTGAAGCTTACATAGATAAACAAAAATTTAACTCTGGAAATTATTCAATCTTGACAATTTACCTCTACTAGAACTCAATGAATTCAGGATACATCAAATAGAAGAAAAGTTTCTTCAAGACCATGAATGATCACCAACATTCCATGATAAACAATACTTCTGCCAAAAATTTCACAAATTTTTAATATTCCCTATCCTATTCTTGGCTGTGAATAGTTCTCCTTAAGAAACTTCCCCTATACACCTAGAACATAAGAAAATAATCTTCTCTAAAAAGCCTCTCCAACCGGTTTACAACCTCCATGTAGCTGGTAACAGTTAGTTATTAACTATTTGGCTTAGTTTGAAATTGGCGTTCTCTCGTTGGTGCTTTACATTGCTTCTAATGATTATGATGATGTTGATGTTTATGTCTATAATTTATTTTGCTTACTGATGCTTGCCTAGATTGAATTTTGAATTGCCAGGCTAGAGAACACTTTCAAAGTTTAGGGTCTATTCTACATGATACTCTTTGTTACAACTCAAATACAACTCAACATATTTTTGATGTTGTGCAACCCACTACAGAAACTCATTCGCAGGTGAAATTTAATGTTGTGAATCTTAGCATTGTTAATGTTATTACTTTTCCTCACATTTCATATTTGTGAAAATGTTTCTTGGCACTATCTTCTTTTTTAATTCCTATATTTGCATCTTTTTAGATCATTAACATAAGCATCTCATGTCTTCATTCAAAGTCTATTCTAACACTATATTATATCTTATTCTAATTGAGATTTTTAATTGGGAAAAATTATGTTTAATAAAATGGAAGTGATCTCAATAACATAGAGATATAGAAAGAAAATAAATTTAGAGTTTAGCCCAAGAATTGTGGAATATAGTTTTTGTCATTTCTATAAACATTGCTGATTTCATTGCATTGCACAATGCATATTGCATGGTGCATGAATAATGACTAGATGCAAATAGTTTTTAAATTTTCAATTACAATCTACTTTGTACAAAGTCAACCTACAAACTAAGTACAAACTTCTGAGAAATTTGACGCATCCAATGACTCTTGTTTCTATGAAGATAGCTACAAGAGGTTGTAGAGCTTGATGATGAAGCTCTTGGGTCAAAGTCTCTCTTAAGTCTTTCAGCTAGATCACTATCCTTTGAGTGCAAGTGCTAGTATTAATTAGGTTGAACCTTTCATTTTATAGAAAGCTTAATTTCTTTACAAATGAGTTAGAATGCTTCTATGTTTTTTTCACTAGGATTAAAAGGTTTTATTACAATGTTCTTTGTTGTGGGGCAGGAGGTCAATCTTCATTGTCTTCATTGTGGGGGACAATGAAGATTTGTCTGAAAAATAGTTGGTCTTCTTTAGTATCTTATAATAACATGATAAAATGATAAAGGTGTTATCCGCATTTAATTTGGTAATTACTAATAGATTAAGCATATTATTACTATGCTTAATGGGGTATGTCTAGGATCATGGTATGCGAAAAACTGGCGATGTGAAAAAGAAGTCTTGATTGATAGACTCTTTGAAAACCAACTATAACTTTCAAACAATTTAACATTTTTGAAATCTAAAATATACATCACATTCTATTCTCCACATAATACAATAATAATAAACAATTCTTTCAATTTGATGAGGTTTAGACTAAGTTAAGGTGGTCAAACACGAGAGTTTTTATATTCATAAAAAAATGTAGTAGAAAAATCATAATTAATTATTTACTTAGAAAAAAAATACAAAAAACTATACATCACATTCGGACATGAGTCTACTACTTTTATCTATAATATTATAAAAAAAATTTATGATTTGATTTTGTTTAATATGGTCACACATACACCGATTTGTTATCTTTCTAGTCCTGATTGATAGACTTATTAAAAAATAGCTATAACTCTCAAACTGTATAACATTTTTGAAATCCAAAACATGTGTCACATTTTATGCTTTTCCTACTACAAGAAAAATAAAAAAAGTTTTCAATTTGATAAAGTTTAGACTAAGTTAACATGGTCAGACACATGAGTTTTTGTATTCTGGAAAGTTGTGGAAGAAAAATCATAATTAATTATTTACTTAGAAAAAAATTACAAAAAAATATGTGTCACATCTGGACATGAATCTACTACTTATATCTAGAATCTTGTAAAAAAAACTTATCATTTGATTGTGTTTAAGGTGGCCAGACATACACCTACTTATTTTTTTCTTGAAATTTTCATACTACTACATTGAAATTTGAAATTTTCAACATATAAAATAATTGTTTTCCAAAAAGGAATAGTATCTTAGAAACTAAATTCAATTTTCTACAAATTCTCTTCTTACATATTTTCTTATATAATATTTATAACTTTTTTAAAATTTTATGTCAACTCGCCTAAACCCGATTTCCTAAATTTTCATTGCCACTTAAGGGCCTAGTTTGCCATACCATGATCCTATACATACCTAGTGTTCCATTTAAATGCATTTAACACAAAACACAAATTTATGAAACTGAACCAATGACATGTTTACAAAAAAGGTCTAATAGAACTCCCAACAATTCTTAAACATACTTTATCTGATATGATCAATTCTTAAATAATTAAGGTTGGAGTAGACATAGTTATCACACAATTTTTTGTTTTGTACAAGGAAGATTTGGCTAGGTCAAATCTTCTTTCATGCTAGCAGTCTATAGAATTAGAGCTTTATTAAAAATTCATCATATTAGATAAACTATGTTTAAGAATTGTTCGGACTCCTCCTTTGGCATGTATTAAATAGAATAGAATTTTTAGCATATTATTAACATTCTATTTCTTTGCTATAAACATGCCATTGGTTCAATTTTGTAAAAAAATTTTGTGTTAAATGCATTTTTCCAAACCAATTGCTAAACAAGAAAGCAATAGCAGTGAGGAGGGGTCTTCTTCTGAGTAGATTGATGAAGACCATGAACCTCAAAAACCAATTCATAAGGTACCAATCATGTTTTCTATTCGCTCATATTTTTGGATTGGTAAATCTCCTTAGTTTCATGTCCTTTCTTTTTATTACTATGGATGAGATATATATCTTACATTTAACATTCAACTTCTTTACATTTTAGAACATGTAGTGTGTTTCCTAAGGATTTTACCAAATCAACTTTTAACATAAACTGAAAACACCAAACTGATTTCTTTCCCTTTCAACTTGACAAAATATTTTCATTTGACCAATAATTGCAAGGAACTAAATTATAAATCCACATACCTGTATCTTTGTAAAATACCTAGAACATAAAAAAGATGGCTAAGAGGTTGCCGCCATGATTTTTATCTACTGAATATGGGAAAAAAAGAACCAAAAAGAATCATGTTCTATTGTAGCTAAATATACTAAAAACCTAGTGAAAACCCAACTAAAATTCTATCAAAGTTGCACTCAAAATAAAAATCATGGTGGAAACCACTTACGGATCACAATACAGAAAATAAATCAAAATCATTCTTTCTCCTATTTCATTTTAACATAGTCTCAACTATCAAGGATACAATATATTTGATACCCTAAGCTATCAATACAAATGACACCTAGCTAGAAGCTCACGGGCTAGGGCACGACACCAGTAGAATGTGGTCATTTTAGAGAGCATCTTAGCAATATACAATAGTTGTGCAAGTAATATCAACAAACATGAGCCCAAACATTTCAAAATAGTGAATGTTAAATGTAAGATATATATCTCATCCATAGATATATATCTTACATTTAACATTCAAATTTTTTTTGTCAAGTTGAAAGGACAAGAAATCAGTTTGGTGTTTTCAGTTTATGTTAAAAGTTGATTTGGTAAAATTGTTAGAAAACACACTACATGTTCTAAAATGTAAAGAAGTTGAATGTTAAATGTAAGATATATATCTCATCCATAGTAATCAAAATAAAGGACATGAAACTAAGGAGATTTATCAATCCAAAAATATAAGCGAATAGAAAACATGATTGGTACCTTATGAATTGGTTTTTGAGGTGCACGATCTTCATCAATCTCCTCAGAAGAAGACCCCTCATCACAAAAAATGCATTTAACACAAAAAAAAATAAATTACAAAACTGAACCAATGGCACGTTTACAAAAAAGGTCTAATAGAACTCCCAACAATTCTTAAACATACTTTATCTGATATGATAAATTCTTAAAAAATTAAGGTTGGAGTAGACATAGTTATCACACAGTTTTTTGTGTGGTAGAAGGAAGATTTGGCTAGGTCAAATCTTTCTTCATGCTAGCAGTCTACAAAATTAGACCTTTATTAACAATTCATCATATCAGATAAAGTATGTTTAAGAATTGTTAGGACTGGTCCTTTGGGGTGTATTAAATAGAATATAATTTTTAGCGTATTATTATCATTCTATTTCTTTGTTGTAAACATACCATTGGTTTAGTTTTGTAATTTCACTATTGTATGAGTGGATTATGCATGAAAAATTAACATTAAACAAGGAGAAACTCCTCAACACATCTTGGAAACCATTGAATTCAATAATAAATGAAACCTAACACCAACACTATTCCTTTCATTCACTTCTACCAAGAATAAAGCATTTAATCCATTCAACATCACATATAATCATTAGACAGTTACATTTCCTGACTGTGTAGAGGAATAGTCATGACCAAAACAATCAAAATTAATTTCACCCTTGCACAAGCTATTCCAAACTTCAAGTAAAATGAGCAATATGCTATATCAAATCATTCATATTCATAGTAACCATTCAAAGGATCATTTTGTCAATGAAGCCTTTGACTGTACCCCTGCGGTAGAGAAAGCAAACCTCAAAATAAAGAAAGGAAACTTAGTAAAACTAGTCTATGTCACTGTTTATGAGGGTACAGTCATGATAAGTGCTTCTCAAACCTCTCCAAACATGTAAGATTGTCTTTAAATACTTTATTGATATCTTCTAAACATTAACCAAATCAAACCTACATTTTAATCCACACACAATAATCCAAAATGAAGGGTTTTGTATCCTTTAATGAATCTCAATCACTGGTAACACTTGGACATTCAAACCAATAGTCTCCAAAGAATTCAATAAGTGAATATGAATGTTTGAAAAATTTCCTCTCAACTTCCCCAACCACTCCTAATTGGTTAGAGGTATTAGTTGAGTGTTTAGACACTAAAATTTCTCATGCAACTCCCAAAATTTCACATACAAAATAAAATTAAATCCATTTATGAATTAAATCCAATATGCCAAAGGACCAGTCCCAACAATTCTTAAACATACTTTATCTAATATGATGAATTGTTAATAAAGGTCTAATATAAAATGGTCATGCTAGTAATATCAACAAACGTGAATCCAAACATTTCAAAATAGTGAATCAATATCCTTGAGCACAAGGATCAATAACATCAAATAATGGTTAATGATTTCAGATTTCCACAATCCATTGTAACTATGTATGCATTTCTGGATTTCATTGTGTGTAGTTTTTAGATCAACGTTTTAGATCACACTCTGTGATCCATCATCAGGAAACAAAGAGGGCAAGAATTGTAAGAAAAGTGGCAAACCAAGCCTGTTGCAAGACATAAAAGGGGGAGGGGGAAGGCACAAAAAACTAGACAGGAAAGAAGAGGGAGAAAAAGGAGAATAAGAAGCTCCCTAGACAAATTAAAATGAAAGAGCAAAAAGAATATGCAGGAGTAGAATAAGAAGAAAAATGAGAGGTATGATAAATGGGGAAAATGATATGCATACTAAATAAAAGAGTATTATAATTAAAAAGTTAAAAAATATATATATACACACACACATATATACATATATATATAGATCTGTGTGTGTATATATTGTTAGAGTAGTCTTATGTTAGCTAATAATTAAATCATTTAATTATTAGTTTATCATACTCTAGGCTTAAGTTTCACTTAGGCGCTTTATAATTCTTTAGGGTTTTAGCCTTTAGGGTTTCGTGTTTCCTTTTTAAGGATTCACTTCTTTCATTTCATTAAGGAGATTGTATTATTTTTTCATCATTGTTGATAGAAGCTTATTTCTGTCAAGATGATTTTCCTGTCTCTGGCCTATTGGCCGCTATAGCTTTCTGTCTTTTTGCTTCTTCTTTGTGACAGTCTTGCATGCAGGTGTTCTTGGGAAGATTTGAGTTTGTCAAATCTAACATGGTATCAGAGCTCTCCTACATCTGGCTGTTCATACTCTGTCAAAGCAAGCGAGGGTTTGAAGGTTTCACAGCTGTTTCTAGCATTCTTCATTGATTCTGGGGGGTCTCTATTTTTTGAGGCACTTTGGGCCCAAACGGACACTTCCATTGCGTCCAGAAGGCCCAAAAACCCCAGAATCCATATAAAGCTTGTCCGATTTGGACACCGGAGCCTCTGGGGAATTTTTTCAGCCTCCTATGGGCCGTACGGGCTCGGAAATCGAGAAAAAATCTCGAAAAATGCAAAAAAAAGGTTTTTTTTCTTTTAAAAATGGCGCGCCGCTAGCGCGCCGCCAGCGCACCGCCACCCGCGCCACCCGCAGCGGCTGCCGGCCAGCGCGCCGCCAGCGCGCCCCCGCAGCGCCGCCGCGGCCACCGCCGCCCACCGCTCTGCTGCAGCGCCACCCTGCGGCCTTCGCCGCCCTCGGCCCCGCCGCCCGTGC